>CAJUYI010005594.1:0-15407 GCA_910591695.1 Galerucella pusilla
TTATTATTATTATTATTATTATTATTATTATTATTATTATTATTATTATTATTATTATTATTATTATTATTATTATCAGTTTAATATTATTGTTTCTTATTTTTCAATACAAATCAGATATTTGTCCAGGATGAATCCTTAGGTTCAGTTTTTAAATTGTGATTATTTAGCTGGACAGATATCCTCATGCTAAAATTTTTTTTGTTATTTTTTTTACTAATACCGGTATAATTATTGTAGCAGAGTTTCCTGGAACACAGTAGTGGAGTACCTATTATAGTTCCTGGTAGACAAATAGTTCCTAGAAGTTCCGTAGATACAAGTTTTTTGGACACATAAAGTTTCTTGAGTAATACAGTTTCCTGTATACAGTTTCCAGCATACAGTTTCCTGCATACAGTTTCCTGCATACAGTTTCCTGAGTAAAACAGTCTCCTGGACTATTACAGTCTCTGTAGTACCAACCATTAGAGTTCATAGAGGTACATCAGTCAGTCTTTTAGATGACAAACGCCTCCCTAACGTTCCAATAATTGACATTACAACTAACTTTATCTGAACTTCATCTTTACATACATAAATTTTAGTGTGCTAAGTATTATTTTTATTTGTTTACTAACCCTTTTCTTAAATAATGTAAACTTCATTAAATACTGTAATTATATACATTTTTTTTACTTATTAGTTTTATTTATTATACAGAAACTTTAAGTTCTTTTCTTTTTTAAACAGATAAAAGTTAGCTGATCATTAAATTTGATATTTTTTTTCTAATTTTCTTTTAGGAAAGAAAATTAGTGGCGCCCTAAAATTGCTTTCTCTTTTTTTTTCTAGTTTTGCTAAAAAAATAAATGTTTCCTTCACATTAATAAGGAAACAAAGCCCTGTGAACTGGCTTAGTTTACCTCCAAATTTATTGGTTAGTTAGGCAAGAACCTGCATTATTCACTTTAACTTTTTTTTCAACGTCATTCAACATCATAATTACATCAGCGAAATTGAGCAACTTTTGTTTCATTGGCGCTCAACTTTAAATAGTGTAACAAAACAACTCAATGAGTGTTTAAAATAACTTGAGGCTGTAATTAGATATCGTCAGAAGCCATTGTTTTTCCAGAATATTCGATTTTCGTTAGTAAAACGGTGCCGACTGTGTATTCAAGAAAACGGGGGCCATTTCGTACATCTGAAACTACACATTTGTGAATGAATAAGATTCAATCAAAAATTAGGGACCCTCGAAAAACTTAAAAATTCATTCACTCGAAATTTTTGAAGCATAATGAAAAATAGGCCGTATCTCGATAAAAACTGATAATTATTGTAAAAAGTACCAGGGGGCAAAAGAGTTTCAAAAATAATGTGTGCCATAATAAGCATTGAATTGTAACGTACACAAAAATGTTAGGGGGGCTTAGGGGATCTTAACTCCCATACATTTTTAACGAGGTGCAATAATTCCTTAATTTTTTTAAGATGCTCTAATCATGAGAAAGCCACTTGTCAACTTTCATTATAATATGTCGAACAACTGTCGGAATATTTGAAAAAATAAATTTTCATTTGGTAACTTCGAAGGGTTGTAACTTTTTTCGCATGCACATTTGTACTGGGGTAACTTGGGTTGGATCGAGTTATTTTCAGCCCTAGAATATGTGGTATGATTTATGACCTGCCTTTTTGTTACACCCTGTATTTTATTTAAACAAGACTGAAATTAATGGACATTGTTTCATTATACCTAACAAAATGAACCGAAACAAATAATATTCATAGAAGCCATTTTCTTAAATTAAATATTAAAAGCTGCTCGGCTTTGAGATAGTTTCCAGTATCTTAACCGTTATATGATATCTTGCCGCTTCATTTTATCCCTATGAAATAACTCGAAATTGTATTTCGGTAATGTTCTACCGATTTGTCTATCAAAATTTTATTGCAGAGTCCTAATTCCCTATTTCCATTTTAGTCGTAAAACGGATTCCGTAGGTTTACTGATCTAACTCGACCATGAACACTGATATAGGAAATTTCATTTTGATTCGATTTCCTAGACTGCATATATTGCGATATAGTATTTTTATTCGATTTAATACCACCTTAAGCTGGTCGTTCCATACAGGATGTATTGCATCTTCCAAGACACATTGCCTTTGCTTAGAGAAAATATTATAACCTAGACGATTTATTGTATTCCCTTTTTAGTCAGTTCCAAGGTGAGTCTCAGACACTAAGGAAATATATTACCTGTTGCAATAGTACTGAAAACTTCAAATTGAGAGTTTAATTCGAACAATCTTAACAGTTATTCAATAAATGCCCTCGACAGCCCAATTTCTATGTTCAACAATCTAAGCTGGATGTACACTGCCATAGTGAGACCAATCATCACTTATGGAGCCATTGCATGGAGTAGTAGAACTAGCCTATTGACGACGAGAGAAATCTCCAAATTTCAAAGACTAGCCTGTATATGCATTACAGGAGCAATGAGAACATGCCCAACGGCAGCCATGGAAGTGATTCTCAACCTCACCCCTCTACATATGGTGGTGGAAAGTGTTGCAGAAAGAACAAGATACAGACTAAGTAGAAAGAGAATCATAAAAAAAACCACCCAGACAACCTGGGACATGTCACAAGACGGTATGATGAAAAAGTATAGCTTTTCGAAGAAATTCGTTACGGAAATGAGCAACAAGAAGGAATGGGATCCAAATACCATTACCAGACTTGGAAAGAATGCCATTCAATGGTACACAGACGGCACAAAAGCAATCGAAGGAACTGGGATAGGAGTGTTCGGGCCAGGAACCAAACACTCCGAAAGCTTGGGAACAACCCCAAGTATCTTTCAAGCGGCAATCCACGCCATAAGAAAGTGCGCCCAGTTCAATATTGATGAAGGATACAGAGAACAAAGGATTATCATAATGTCGGATAGTCAAGCAGCCATTAAGGCACTGAGCTCTTGTGTAATCAGTTCCACAATGGTGTGGGAATGCCTAGACAAACTCAATAAACTAGGCGAGAACAACATAGTCACCTTACTATGGATTCCAGGACACACTGGAATAGAAGTAAATGAAATAGCAGATGAACTAGCAAAGAGGGGGACTGAAATACCTTTCTGGGAGCCTGAACCCTTTCGCGGAATCAGCCCCAATGTAATATTGGAAGAAATAAGTGAAGCCGAGAAAAAGAGAAGATCTGACCATTGGAAATATATAGTAGGGCTTATACAATCAAAGACTCTTCTGGGTGACTACAACCTGTTGAGATCAAAAGAATGCATAAGTCAAAGTAAAACTGCGCTAAGAGTTTTAACAGGGATCCTAACGGGACATTGTCGCCTGAATGGGCACCTGAAAAATCTCAAAATAGTGGAGAAAGAAGAATGCAGATTTTGTGGAATGGAAGAAGAAACCTCCATCCACATACTTTCCAACTGCACAGCACTTCAGAATCCTAGAGCACAGCACCTAGGAGATTACTGGATAGAAGAGGAACATTTACCTAAGCTGAAGCCTGCAGACATCCTAAAATTCCTCCGGGAAATAGGACTAAAGGAACTACTAGTTTCTGAGACTCCCCTCAGAAACTGAGTAGAAGTAAGGTGGCACAATAGATCTTTGAGGACTCAGTGAATGTCACCCCAAAACACACACATACATACATGCATGTTCAACAAGAATCCTAATAGTTTTTCATAAATGCTCCAGCCTACAGACAGGTCACATCACAAAAAAACTGCTTTCGTTAAACAGGTACATTCTAAAACGGTCTACGAATAAAGGATTCAGTAACAAATCTCCTGCATTCCTTCCCATTTTTTTTTTCACCCTGGGTTCCCTGTAATGATATATTATCTGGGAGTTCGTTAGTATAGTATTCAGTCTTCTTCATTATTCCTTTCCCACTACACTACGAAACTTCCTGCTAGGACATCTGTCAAAACTCTTACTCTGGCTTACGCATGATATTCCCAGGAGTATATTTCATTGTCTCAGCATTACAATGGTCCTCCACAGGGAAGGACTTTGTTGTAAATCATCTGCTATCACATTTTCTTCCAATCTAGCTATTGGACATGTCTAACAGCATGGAAAGTTTACGTATAAAAAGTATCATTTATTTGGGTGATAAATTAACTCCAATGTTAAAATGTCATATACCTGGAAATGTTATTGTTACTTTGACTTCGATAAAAAAGGTACATCCTTTTTTGTCACTTATAATTGCACAAGTGGTTTGTATTTTATCAAAGGTAATACCACGAGTGCTCCAAATTTTATCGATAATTTTTTCTTTTCCACGAAAACTTGTTTATTTGGCAAAAATATGAAAACAAACCGATTGATAAAATCACGAGTATGTTAGGACGAGGGATTTTATTTAAATTCGGTTTGTTTGAATGTTTTTGCCTTAAATAAACAAGTTTGAGTCATGAAAATAAAAAATTATATGATAAAATTTGAAGAGCGAGTTGTATTTGGGAAGATTATTTTTTTCATCTATTGTGGAGTGGAATTATGTATTAAATGTTCAATAATCTCTTGGGTGATGGCACTGAATGACAAGGAGTCGCAAGTTTGGTTACTTATAATTTCACAGCAATTCATCCATATATTTTGTCTTTAATTTATCTTGCCAAAAAACACTCGAGCTTTTGGGGATGAGTGAGGTCCCGTAAAATGATTCGAGTTAAACAAAAAAGCATTTCACAACGTGTTTCATACAAGATTTTTTCCAATTTTGACAAAAAGAAAATTTAATTTACCTGTCAATAAAGTATTTCATACGTTTCATACAAGATTTTATCTACTTTTGGCAAAAAGAAAATTTAATTTATTTTATGTGAGATCTTTTGACAAAAAGAGAATTTATTTTATGTGTTTTTCAACAATTTTTAATTAATTTTTCTGATTCGAAAACAGCACGCATGTGAAGTTTGCACGACGAGTCGTGTAATCACGTAAGTGCGTTAATAATTCCTATCACACGTGTTACGTACAAATTTTATCTACAACTGTTTATTAGTATTTTTAACAGTACCTATATCATGAAATTTAAGAAATTCAATCCAACGTATTTTTAATAATGTCGACTGCAAACATAAGGTACTGTGCATCATATTCTGTGACCATAGCAACAAAGACAAACAAAGCTGTGGAAATGAAATAAATTAGCTGTGTCATCAAATCATGGAGCTAGTATTAAGAGGAGTCGCTACGCCTGTCATAAAAGTGGTATAGTTGAAATAATACCCTTCTTGGTGTGCCTCATCGATTGTGACGTATATCCAGGTTTTCGGCATGTCGTTTATTTTATTTGCTATTTTGACATATAGCTAACCTTAAATTTGATAAATAAGATCATCAGGATTGTATTTAGCCTAATTCGAAAAGGCTATGCAATTAATAATTACCAGCTTCTTTTCCTAACTGAAAATACTTGAGAACTTTCACAATACTGATGTTTTTCCGTGCATCTAGGCATATTTTTGTATTATTTAAATGAATAAAACAATAAGATTAATATCCACTTTTCCTAAATAATAATTGACCGTAAGCAACAAAGTACACACCTGGCAAGAACTGTCAGTGTGACAGTAGAAAAAGACGTAAGACACAATGCCGCTACGAAAGTTACGCCTTCATAGTATTTTAACCTCGCGATTGATAGGTTGTGCTGGCGCGTAATCTAAACATCAACCAATCAAATTTTTGTAACTCAAAGATTAGGTTTAACGTTTGTAAAACATTCAAACGGTTCATTATTGTGATATTTTTATTAGGATTAATCACAGACCTGCCTTTTTTTCCATTTCTTCCTACGTAATGTGATAGAAGGAGATTAACAATCGATGACGCACACCAAAAAGGGTATTATTTCAACTATATCGGTTTCGCCATTTTACTACCACTTCTCTGTCAACTTGACATTAGTATTGTTTTGTGGATGTGAATTGGGTATTTTTGGATTTTCTTTTTGTTAGTGTCGTTTTTTTCTATTTTAATAATTGAACAATAATGGTTTCTTGTGCTTCACGAACTTGTAAAAGTAGAGACAGTGTAAATACGAAAAAATCATCAGGAACAACATATCATAGGTTAGTAAACAATCTAAATAGGACTGTGCTGGAATATATTTCTTGGTGCTTCAATAAGTTTTATTTAACTTCATATTATATTTAATGTTTGTAGATTTCTTAGAACTCCTTCAATAAGAGATATGTGGTTGAAATTTGTGAAAAGAGGTTCTTGACAGCCAACAAAATACAGTGTTTCTATATTATCAATTTCATCTTGTCAAAAGGACGATAATGTGCACTTTAACGAAGAAAACCAGCTCTAATCAAAAATTCGAGAAGCCGCTACGCTATACCTAGGTGAAAAAGAATTTCACTAGTGAATATATTTTTATCGATTGAGAATTTAAATAGTCCGGCTCTGCCGTCGACGCCATATTGCTACCATCACAATGTCACTCATGTGATACCACTATCCTATTATAAGATAGTCGACTGTGTCATCTCCTCTCGATAGTAGCTCCATACATCAAATTGTCAAAGTTGAATGAACAAAGATCTATCAAGCGAAGACAACCTCCTTTCGGAAATTGAAAATGCAGCTTCCTGTGTTATTTTAAATATTTAATTCTGGTAATAATATTATTCTAGATTCTTATTATCGCACTAGTGCGGTAATATACGTCATTATGACATTGAAAATAGTGTCAAATCGTACCCGTTATATGACAGTTGTAGATAATAGTTATTTACGTAACTAGTTATGGAAAGATCGATATTCTACAAGCGTAATATTTGCCGAGTTGAACAATGTCACTCTCTTCATAACGTGTTTACGTACAACGTTTTATCTAATTCCGCGCTTTTATGATATTTAATAAAATCTTCAATTACAATGGTTATATCAAAGTGGATTCAAATTGTGTTAGAAGTATTGTTACTATGAAGTATTCACCCAGACAATTGACAATTGACAAATAACTGTGTCCTTAATAATGTTGTTTTCAATGTTGATAAATCTTAAAATACTATTGAATTGAAATAATGGGGTAATTGTCAGTTTAAATAATGAAATAATTGTCAGTTTTGACAGTAGGTACTTATTCTTTGATACTTAAACAGTTACTCAAAGTTTTCACATGACTAATTTTCATAACTGATATATGAAGGTTATGAAAAATGTGACGTTACCTAACGTCAAGGAGTGACTTAAAGTGGCACATTTGATAGCGGAATTAGATAAAGTTGATTCACTTCACGCCTTGTATATTGAATTAATAATAATTCTTGAATTATTTTGTACAGACAGAGTCAAATGATGAATGATGAGTAATTGGGATCGCCTTGTTCTAACTAAATGCTTTAAGACGTCTTTGTCATTGGGTCGAATGTTTATTTACTGAACTAATAAATAATTTTAACTCAGTATCACGAGGTTGATAGTGACATGTGAACTATTTTGCTTAATTTTGAATAGTTATCGATGGAAATTTCAGTATAAATATACTACAAAGTTGACTAACTATACAGTGGTTCCTTACATACGCTAAGCTTTAAAATGTTGTGGTTCATCATATAATAGTAAGTAGTAACTGAAGAAAATTTATGTGAAAAACTATTCAGAAAATTATTTTTCCTACGATCACATAGGAAAGTGACATATATCGCACTGTCTAGTTCTATGGAAAGTGGCCTTTATTCATACGCGTACGGAAAAAAAACTTATCCGTACGTGTACGGATAAAAAAGCTGTCAAATGAGTTTTTATCAAGATTTACCACTGGCAAGCTATCAAATATATAATTTTTAATTGGATTTACATCTAAATTTGAAGCGATCTATTTGAAAAGTGAAATTTTTTTCATTTCCTTGATTAAAAAACATTCAGGGCGCGGTCGAGGATAGAATCCGCGTACTCTCCGCCAGGAGTCCGATGTTGTACCAACTATTCCAAATCACCTGTTGTAATAGTAGGAGAATGTAATCATCTTGAGAGGTATTTATAATAAGTATGTATGAAGTATGAAGAACAATAATAATTTCACTTTCAATTTATATAATTATCCAACCAATTAATAATTGTAATAACCTACATATATTATATACATAGTTAAACTACTTGAATTTTTGTCACTATTGATAGTTATTGTTAGTTTTGAAATCAATTATGTTGACTTCAGTTGTAACATTTTGTGTATTAATATGTCAGATGTTGATTACACATTATTTGGTGAGATTATCACGTGATCGTAGGAAAAGTACTGTACATTACTCGTGCGAAAGTGATTTCTCACACTCGTGTGATTGTCGCACTCGTGCTACAATATTTCCCACTCGTGTGAAAAATGTCACTTTCCGCACACGTTATGTAATATACTATTTTTGCTCTGATGCTGGTTCTATTCCAATAGTCTGACTATTATCAATGAAACTTCGCCTTTCTTTTGGACTTCGCCAGCTGTTGGTGCGAGGTGAAATTTGAGTCCTAAAGCACCCCGAGATATGTCCCTTTACTCGACAGCTCTTGAAGAGACAGACATTCCAAAGCTTTTAACTTCCTTTGGTCATAATCGTTTATATCGTTATATCGTTTGTACACCCAAGTATGTGACAATGTGACCAATTTTTTCTGGTGTGATTAGCAGGTTCCAGTACAATATGGCCGACCATATTGTAATTAATAGTTCGCATCAAAAGTATTAACGAACCTAATTGAATTGTTGAACACAACATCAAAAGCAATTTCCAACAGTAACAGTAGAGAAAATATTGTTGAATGTCTAAAAACTGGATGAGCAAAATTAATTCAAGAAATCCGGGAACAATTTTTTATGTTTGAAAGAACATATGACTATAAAATTCAAATTTCGTACAAATATTCAACGGATGCGGAATAATCCGGTTTATATTCTTAGACGTTCATAAATAAGAGCAAGCATTCAAAATTGTCCAGATGACGTCACTTCCTTGTTTAGTTTTTTGTTCTACGATCAACTGTGCCGTACCGGACCTAAGCTTGAAATAATCGCGTTTCGAGCACTGGAGTCACTGGCGTGGAAACATATAAGTATAGACGAGAATTATTACGATTAAGTGAATTGAAAGCAACATCAAAATTATGATAAAGCAGCTACGAGGTATGAGAAAAAGGAGGGAATTTAAGCGTGCGTAGTGATTTAACCAACTTTCGACGGAAGTCGTAATATTGAGAAGCCATATTAGTGACATAAAGCGTTTTCGATTATTTACTTTTAGCTGCTAGTAGCAGCTCATAGTGACTGAATTCCGTTCGTTTATTACCGGGCGTGACGCCTAGTCTTACTTTCCCCTTGCCCCTCAAGCACATACCGAAAAGTATTAGCTTCAAGCCACGGACATTAAATATTTGACGTTTGTCCGGTTTGACGTTTATTTGAAGGTTAAGATTGTGCCGATTACAATTTAATACGATTTAAACCTTACTAAAAATATCTAAATATGCGAAATTTTATTATCAACATTACAATTGAAAACTGTTCATCTAACAACACAGGAAATTCATTGGCATTGGCACATGTCAGGTGGTTTTGAGGTTGACGCCCAAATAAACGAAAGCTACATTTGTCATCAATTCTTGAGTCAAATTGAAAAGCCACTTCCAAAAAATAGTGATTTTCAGTATTAGAAAGGTTATTTATTAGTAGTAGTATGAGTTTAAGTTGATATTGAGTTGTACAATAGTGTTTGGAGACTGCTTTTATCCAATATATACCACCTTGAAAAGATGCAAATGAGAGTTGTCTGTTTCCCCTAATTGAATAAATTAATGTACGCCTCTGGTTTGTTTACGCTTCAACAGAAGTCGGCCATATTCAGAAGCCACTTTTGTCGATGATTCTTTATACTGTTATGTTCTCTCCTCTTTCTTTTACGTCGTTGTAAAGCAGTTTGAAAATGTGCTGGAAACTTTATGATACAAAATCTTGAAATGGAATAATTTCACAATCAAAAAATTACCAATCAACTCATTTAAAACAGAAATGAAATTACATATTTTTGAGTGAGAGTTCCGGTGACATTCACGTAGACCTGGAAGATCTATTGTGCCCCCTTTCTCCTACTTAGTTCCCGATGAAAATTTCAGAAACTAGTTGTTCCTTTAGTCCTATTTTCCATTTTTCATTTTCTAGAATATTTGTAGGCTCCAGGATCGAGGTTTCTTCTTTTATACCACAGAATCTACATTCTTCTTTCTCCACTATTTTGAGCTTTTTCAGGTGCCCATTCAGACGACAATGTCCCGTTAGGATCCCTGTTTAAACTCTGACTTATGCATTCATTTGATCTCAACAGGAGTAGTCTCCCAGAAGAATCTTTGATAGTCTAAGCCCTACGTGAATGCGTGAAGAAGCTGCACATAATAATATCTGAAAATCAACAGTCAATATGTAACATGAACATTGCTTTTTATATCTATCGGCTATGTTGTTTCCTTTCTGTCAATCCAATTTTCGAAATGTACATACAGTGTGCCAAGTATTCAAAGTTGCAGCCTTCTGCAGATCGATATAAGTGTTTTATGGAAACCTAGTTTGGTGGGGCTGTTCTTTAGAGTTTTAGGTAATTGAGCCGTATATTAAACAATTACCGGCACCATCCCTCTACTTTCTCTGCATGTCACATCTGTCCGTCCTGAATAGGGGAGTTCAGTCTAAGGTCAGTGTGGCCAACAAATGTGTTTTTTTCTGACAAGAATGACAGTTAAGGTCACTATTTATGTCAGATGTCAGTGGAAAAAAGTAATTAGAAGAATAGAGATACAACTAACTAGAAATGATACAAAAATCGAATCGAAAATGGACATACACAATTAAACGAATATCATTAAAAATAAATATAACTGACATTTGACATAACTAGTGACAAAATAACAGGTGTATTCATTATTTTAAAAAAGCAATATAGATGTTCGCAATGATAAAAAGCATGCAAAAATCTTCTGTTTTGAATGGTAGACCTTAACTGTCATTCTTGTCAGAAAAAATCACTTTTTGTTGGCCACACTGACCTTAGACTGAACTCCTTTATTACAAGATCGGTGTTAGTGTTTGGCATATGATAGCAGAGCAGTACCAGTCAATCATAAACCTTGAATAAACTTTGAGATTATGATATTTATTGGTTGCCTAGCTCCTTTGACAGTTCGCGTGTTAGTTAAGTGAGGTTAGGGTCGATTTTTCCAATATTCGTTTCAAGACAACACAAAATACACATTTGAAATTCTCGAAGCAACCAAATATTTGATGAACAAACCTTATTCAAGTGTTAATCACATTCACCTAAGAATTTTATAAAGAACTCCAACTTTGTGTTTATCATCTCTGACTCCAACTACCAAAATAATGTTTTGAATAACTAAAAAAGATGAACCCGACTCACAAAGTTTCCAAAGTACCAAAAAAAAGAGCAATGCAAAACATGTTATGAGAAATTTTGGCTAATCCTCTAGTACTTTCAGTAACACCAAATACGCTAAGAACTGAAAATCTTAAAGATTATAATGTTATATTCAGGCAGTAAAAAATGGAATTCACAAAAAGGTAATAATTTCAATGATAATCAAGAAGGATGTGACTTCCCACCCGTCTCTAGTCACAAATATGAAATATGAATTGAGCCTAACGTTATACGAGTTTTGGTATGTACATCTTGTTAAGTTGATCTTATATCTCGCGGGTGTGATTCCTTACAACTGAAATAAAAATTCATAAAGTTTTAGCCCGACTACTGGAAAAAGTATGAAACAACAAAAATATTCTCAGCTTGAATGGGGTGTTGAACCATGCAATATCCGGTTTTTAGTATTTTATTAAAATATATTAGCAAAATCTAATTAAAAATTTCTTAAACCGAATATTTCAGGAGAAAAATGGACATTAAGAATTTCTAAATGTTTGCAGCTTTCACTACAGAACAGATACGTCACAAACCTAAAGATGAAGTTAGCCACATTCTGATCACATGTTTCATGAAATACAAAAAGTTACATCTTATTCGAATTTTAAGTTTGAAGAACTGTCAAAGTCTATAATATATTTTTTAAGCGAGTGTCACAAAAAATGAAGTTTTACGGATCTATTAACGTCCCTAAAGTGTATCTTTTTTGGCCGCTTTTTTACTTTACGGCCGCTTTTTTACTTTACGGCCGCTTTTTTACTTTACGGCCGCTTTTGCAAACAAAGTCATTATGAGGGCAACCTACTAGAAACATTTAATTTGCTTATTTGAGTTATTTCCACGTCCGATATTAAGATTGTCAAATTATGAAGACGGCCTACTAGACACACTTAATTTGCATGTTTGAATTATTTACCCATAAAACAAAAGGAAAGGTTCCGTTGCCAGGCTGTTTATTTACAAGCTTTCCGTTTCTGTCAGTGAAATGAAATGTAAAATAAATAACTAACAAATAATAAAAACCACATTTACGGTGTATACTGTGATAAAAAACAGTTAAAAAGAAAAATGAGTGACAGTGATAGTGACAATCCAGCTGAAATTTATGAAGCCGCCAATGCAGCGACTCTAAATTTATTACCTGAAAAATCCAGGCAGATTTACTTAAACCAGTATGAGATTTTTATGGAATGGTGCAACATACATAAGATTAAAAAATTAAAAGAAGAAGTACTTCTCGCATTTTTTCTGGAAAAGGCCAAGGTTTCAAAATCATCAACATTATGGTCCGTATACTCGATGTTAAAATCAACAATTATGGTCAAAAATAACATTGATATCAGCAAGTTTTCAAAACTGAATGCTTTTTTGAAAAAGCAAAATGTGGGTTACGAAGCGAAAAAGTCGGCAGTTTTTACAAGAGACGATATCAATAAATTCTTAACAGAAGCTCCAGATAAGAACTACTTAATGTGGAAGGTAATAAAACACAATATTTTTAAAGTTCATTGTTCTTATAACTATATTGTAATATTTTTAGGTTTGCTTGATAATTGGATTGACTGGTGCTTGTAGGCGAAATGAACTAAGGCAGTTGTCTATAAATGATATTCAAGACAAAGGAAACTTGTTAGTAATCACAGTCCCGGAGACAAAAACCGGTAAAAAACGAGTATTTACAATAACTGATGAAATAATTGAAAATATAAGTGCCCTACAGCTGATTCGAAAATACTTAAATTTACGACCTTTCAATGTACGTCATCAAACGTTTTTTATAAATTATCGCCAAGGAAAATGTTCTACACAAGTTGTTGGTGTTCATACCTTTGGAAAAATACCATCACTTATTGCACAGTATCTACAATTACCAAATGCTAATAAGTATACGGGTCATTCTTTTAGAAGAAGTTCAGCCTCTCTCTTGGTTGAAACAGGGGCTGATATTTTAATGTTAAAAAGCCACGGAGGTTGGAAGTCTAACTCTGTAGCAGAAGGCTACATTGAAGATTCCATTTCAAGAAAGAAGGAAATTTCAAATAGAATTCTTGCAGGAGGAAAAGGTACTTCAGGTATGCGTTCTTCTGTTCAAAATAATTCCAAAGAAATTGAATTAGATGGTACTTCAGTAAGCAGCTTTCCAGCAAGAACCATTGTTACGGAAAATCAAGAAAATGAAATGTTTGTTAACAATGTCATGTCTAAAAGTGGTATTACATTTTCAAAATGTAGTAAATGTACATTTAACATAACAATTAATAGCAAATAATGCCCTAATTTATTAACTTCGTTATGACCCAACTTCTGTTTATCATACTTACTGTAAGTAATTCTGTACACATCTTTGTTACTTAATAATACACTTTTCATTTGGTTAATAAAAATTTGAATCTAATCTTCCAGTTTCGTCTCTGTTTAGAAACAAAATTGTAAAAAAAAGTTGTTACCTATTTGATGAGACACTCGCTTAAAAAATTTTGTGTGCACCTCGGCCGTATGATATTTTTGGCCTCACCTGAAATTTGCTTGGCCTCGGCTACGCCTCGGCCGCAAATTTCAGATTCGGCCAAAAAAGATCAACATTACGGCCTTGGTACACAAATAACTATTTTTTCACAGTCTATACAAGTTTGACGTTCCAATATTATGAAAAAATAAAAGCATCGCGTAAGTAGAGTTTGTTCAGCCATCCTTTGCCGTTACGTCATACATATTGTCCAGCTTGCTCTCTCATTCATGAAATGGATGAGACAGAATTATGACGTCATTAACGTATTTCTTATTTAAGGTCGACATACATTTTATCTGTTACTTTTGACAGTTCAGTTGTCATATTTTTAAAACAATTCTTAACATATGTCATTGATTATAATTTTTTTTCATTGGTGACCTATTTTACCTATTTAAAGCACGACTCAGCGTGTTTAAATCGAACTTTATAAAACGCGCGTGTTTTAAAGTTACCGTGGCAACATCAACAACTCGAGAAACGAAGTCTAAATCTATGGTCTAAATCATGTCTAAATGACAATTTTTTTATTGTTGATCTGACAGGAGTAGTTTGTAACGTCAAAACTTTTATTCAAACAATATTTAACTATGTCAAATTAATAAATTGAAATGGAAAATTCCGTTGGTATTGTTTCAAATATCAATATTCCGATTTTCCAAATCTTCGTATGACATTATATAGTTTCCGATATCGTTTTCTGTATAGTTTTCAATGTTGACAAAAACTGTATAGTGTCATACGAGCATGTAGTTTTCGATATCGAATACTGTACAGAATAGTTATTTGTATACTAAGGCCGCAAAATGCTTTTTCGCGTTCCGAGAGAGAGAGATTATCGCCGAGGCCGCTCCGGCCGAGGCAAGATAATCTCGAGGTCGCGAAAACATTTCGCGGCCATAGTATACACAATATTTTTCGTGCAACCGTGAAAATTGCATAATTTCAATAAACATTATGTCTCTTTAGAAAAGACAGTTATTTTTTGGTTCGAAATACATTGTTATTGTCATATTTTAGAAATGTCAAATGCTGTAGTGGCGTTCAGTTTGCCGGCAGTCACTATGGGAACGGCCGTAAAAATTCAGTTTGCCGTCAGTAACTATGGGAACGGCCGTAAAAATTTTTGTCGGCCGTCACTCTGGGTAAAGGCCGCAAAATATCATTTTGCGGCCTCTGTTGCGGCTGCAAAATGCTTGTTTTGCGTCCGGTTGCACGAAAATACCATTCCGTATCATATTTCTGTACAGTTTCTGCGCTAGTTTCTGCGCAATAGATCAAATATCGTGCCGGTGTCACATTGTGTCGTGTTTATGTTTAGCCTAACCTAACTCATTCCTTGGTTAGTTGGAATTATTTTATTCGGTTTCCTGTTATTATAGAATTGAACGTAATGGCTGCATGTGCTGCGGCTGTAGTTGGATATACAAT
>CAJUYI010005595.1:0-15406 GCA_910591695.1 Galerucella pusilla
TACATTGTGTGATTATTCAGGAACAGTTAGTTTCATTTGAAAAAGTAATGAGTCGTTTTCACCCAATAATGGTCGAAACAATAAATTCCAGAAATTAATGCCCATATTTCTGGACCACCTTGTATGTAAAATATATAATTGGTACTTTCAAATGTGAATCTTATAACTGAAATTTCTCTTTGTTCATCCAAAAAAACATCTTTTTATGTGTTAACAATGTAGTTAATAGATTTGTAAAATGAGTTTTTGAAAAGATTGATATGTTTGAAGATTTTTATATAAGTATCTTTCAAGATACCTAAATATTATAACTACACTATGCATATTATACTTACCTATGATTCTGCAATTGTAGTTGATGTAGCCGGTTTTGAAACTCTATGTACAAGCTCTTAACAATAACACTATATTCTGAGATATAACTAAAGCTACCTTACAATACTAAACATTAATGTGTGGCAATGACCAATTTTTTCCCGGTATATATTTAATTACTCAATGTTTAGTTTGCAAGACAATCAGAAATATATAGCTACCCACTTCAATAGATCTCATAAAAGACAAATTTGAAAAATATACTGAACTATCATGTTCACTTCATTTTATCTTGGTAGTTTGTTCTGAAGCACACATGCTCTTTATTATATCTAGAATTTTCTAATGTTTTGGAATAAGTGCTATCCACAGCCACCTGTTAAATCTAATTCTTATACTAATTATAGCATATGCTGTTACGTAAAAGTTTCCAACATTACAAAATTCCATACTTTGAACTATGTATACATAGATTTCCATCCAAAAGTTTACAAAAACAGGAACTGTTTTAGATATTTTATGAATAATATAGTTCAACTCACCATCCAGACTTTCAATATCTTCACTCATTTGGATATCTCGTTTCTTTTTTCCCAACATATTTCTATTATCATTGAAAAAAAGGATATGAGCTTCATAAAAGCCCATTTTTTTGTATGGAGCCCACACCAAATCTCCTTCAATAGGAGTCAACTGCCTTGTAGGTACTCTATGTACAGAATTTTATCCTCAATAAACATCACTAGACAGTATTTCTTACTGTTATCTATAAATAATTATCAACAAAGTATTTACATTTTCAGCAGAAGTTTTCTGAACACCCGAAGGTCAGGTGTTTGACAAAGCTAGTAAAGTCCATTTCCGAATAATCACAATACGCATCTAAAAGTTAATGTTAACTCGACAGAATATGAAAACTATTTAGTGAACCTTTTATTTCTATGATAATGAAATTTCCAATTTTCATTCCATTTCTCGGCAGTGAATGCTTATTTTTTATAATAATTTCAACTTTCACTCCAGCTGAAAACAATTTCACAAAAAAAGCGTCCACGCAAGCCACTCCCAGTTCAAACAGTATCGAAATAGTATATTGAAGTGTTATAATTTGTAATAATTCAATCACTAGACTGCCTGCTGCTCTATCAGTTCTTACCGCACTGTTCCTTAGCCGCTAATACCGGACTAGTACGGCAGCCTAAAGAATCGAAGATTGCTGTTGTCATTGTAAGAAACTACTGTCATAAATTGTCTATTTTAATACATCACTGATATGTTTTATGCTAAATATTGTTAAAATCATTTAATAAAAATTGGAACAACATTCTTATGTGTATGATTGCACATAATTTATGGTCCTAGATCGAGACGGATATACATCAAATACACAAGAAAAGCAGCTTATCTTTGTATCCAGGCTAACCGTTACAAAGAAGACTAGCAAAATCACCAATATTTCAGGCGAATTCACCGACTTCAACCAAGCAGGTCAGTGCGTTCCATTAAGTAAGTGCGCTCTTTAACTCCTCCGTATCCTAATTCCTCCTCATCCTTGCCACAGAAGACTTATCCTTGCTTCGGCTTGATTTTGTATGCATGTTTACAAATTGAACAGTCTTATTCATATATAATATTTGATTATTTGAATTTGTATTACATTTGAAGCACCTATTTAAACTTTGTTTTGGCTTATAATTGAATATGTCTACGGAAGATCTTGAGCTCAAAAAGTTGAAAAATTCACGCGAAACATTTAAATCACAATTAACAAAATTTCAAAAGTGTTCTGAAACCATTGACTTTAATCAGATTGAACTACGTTTGGCTAAAATTGAGCCTATTCTTGAACATTTTTATGAAATACAGTCCAATATCGAAATTCTAGATATGTCAGCTGATGAAACCTCCAAGGAAGAAGAACGTACGAAGTTTGAAGATAGCTATTTTAGTGTTGTCTCACAAGCACATTTGTTATTAGAGAGTCATCGCATGCTAAATAACGTACAATCCGTAAACGAAGTTTCATCAGAAAAGTGTGTTTTGCAATCACAACCTAATATAAAGCTTCCTCCTATCACTTTGCCTTCCCTTGATGGAAATTACGAACAGTGGCTTTTCTTTAAAGATACATTTGAGTCGCTTATTCACAATGACACATCTATACCTAACATAAATAAGTTTCACTATTTGCGATTGTCATTGAAAGGTCAAGCTGCTGATTCATTAAGATCCCTTGAAAGTTCGGCTGATAATTATAATATTGCTTGGAATCTACTTGTTGAACGCCATGAAAACAAACCAATGCTAAGGAAAAACCATATTAAAGCATTATTTGATCTTAAACCCGCTACAAAAGAGTGTCATATTGAATTACGTAATATCTTGAACTGCATGACACGTCATTTACGTGCTTTACAAGTCTTGGGTCAACCAGTAGATTCCTGGGATAGTTTGATTATCCATATGTTTTCTACTAAATTAGATTCTACGACCAGACGTGAGTGGGAGTGTGAGTATGCGAAGCATGACAACGTTACACGAGAAATATTTGAAAGCTTTCTACAAAAAAATGCCGAATTATAGAAACATTAAATCCACAAAATACCAAATCCAAAACAAATGTAAGAGGTTTATTCACAAGTCATACTCCGACTTGCAATTATTGTCACAAAGAACACACAATATATAATTGTAAATCCTTTGTTGATTTAAGTGCAAACTCTAGACTATCAGAAGTCAAAAAATTAAAGCTCTGTCTGGATTGTTTAAGGAATAACCACACCACAGATCAGTGTCGCTCATCACCTTGTCGTAAATGCGAGCGTCGACACAATACTCTATTACATTTCAGCTTCTCAAATAACAATAAAAATAATAAAACACAAGTTGAACTCGAAAACACAAAAATCAATTCTAATGTTGCCAATTCAAATGAAAATTCTGAAACTTTGCAGAATCATGAAGATTCCTTTATTTCAAGCAATTTCTTTCCTGGTAGTGTATTATTATCAACCGCTTTGGTTGAAATATCAGATAGTCAAGGAAATATACATTTTTGTCGCATTTTACTCGATAGCGGCAGTGAATCAAACTTTATTACTGAAGACTTGTGTGAAAAACTTAATTTAAAATCTACCCCAATTAACTGTTCTATTACTGGCATTGGTCAGAAAAGCACTAAGGCTTTAAAACAAGTTTTTGCTATCGTTCAAGCTCGACAAGTACCTTTTAAAACGAACCTGAAATGTCTGGTTTTACCTAAAATTACTAATAAAATTCCATACATACATGTTGATACATCTTGCTTGAAAATTCCTCCTAACCTTATACTTGCTGATCCCACATTCAATGAGCCAGGGCCCATCGACATCTTAGTCGGGGCTAGTAAATTCTGGGATCTCATTATGATTGGACAAATAAAATTAGGAAAGCAGTTACCCACACTACCAAAAACCCAGTTTGGATGGGTCATATCGGGTGCACTATTTCCACATAATTCACAAAATCCTACACATTCAGAGAACCTTTTTGTCTCATGTAATCTCAGCACTCTTGATCAATCCCTTGATGATAAGATTTCGAAATTTTGGGAGATTGAAGAAGTTGGTGTTCCAAAATCTTTTACTCCTGATGATGCGTTTTGTGAAGAATTATTTACTAACACTACAAAAAGAAACCCTGAAGGTCGCTTTGTTGTCGATCTTCCGCTAAAACACCCTGTTTCTGCTCTAGGCGATTCCAAACAAACTGCCATCAAGTGTTTGCTTAATCTTGAGAAAAGGCTTGCTAAATACCGGAATTAAAATCACAATATACAGAATTTTTAAATGAATATGAAACTCTTGGTCATATGACTGAAATAAATTCTAATGATCTGGCAGAAAAGACTTGTTTCTATTTACCCAATCACTGCATATTTAAAGACAGCAGTTCAACCACCAAATTGAGAGTCGTTTTTAATGGCTCTGCGGTTACCACAACTGGATTGTCCTTAAACAATATTTTAAGAGTTGGACCCACCATCCAAGATGATCTATTCTCAATTGTTTTACGTACCAGAAAGCATGATATTATGTTGACTGGAGATATCGCTAAAATGTATCGTCAGGTATTGGTAAACGACGATCAACGTTGCTTGCAACTGATTCTCTGGAGACCTAATTCTGATTCACAAATTAAAACTTATCAGTTGAATACCGTTACTTATGGGACATCACCTGCTGCATTCTTATCGACCAGGTGTCTTAAAGAATTAGCCATCCAATTTGAAAGTACTGAACCTGAAATCAGTAAAATAATTTCTAAAGACTTTTACGTAGATGATCTTTGTACAGGGGGCTCATCTATAAGTGAGGTTAAAATCATAAAGAAAAAAATTTCTGATATTCTCAATTCTGCCGGGTTTCCTCTTAGAATATTTAAATCAAATAATCCCGAAGTACTATCTGATTCATTTAAAGGCTCAGATACTATACTACATTTCGGTGAAAGCCCAGAAAATAAAACTTTAGGATTACTGTGGGATTCTGAAGGTGATCTTTTTAGATATTCAATAAAAACTGTCAATGACAAACACACAACTAAAAGAAAAATTTTATCCTGCGTTTCTCAAATATTTGATCCGCTTGGATTGCTTCAACCAGTCATTGTTATTGCCAAGGCAATCATTCAGAAGTTATGGCAATATAAATTAAACTGGGATGAGTCGATTCCGTTAGAACTTTACAATACTTGGTTGAAGTTCCAAAGTCAACTTCAAGACTTAAACAAGTTAAATATTCCTAGGCATGTTTTACCTTTAAGTTTTAGTTCTATACAACTACATGCTTTCTCAGATGCAAGCGAAATGGCTTATGGGGGCGTGTGCTTTGCGAAATTAATGAACCTTTTAACTCCGCGGAATACATGAATGCGTTGGAAACTGAATTAGGTATTCGGGTAGTTCAGTGGAAACACATTTGTCCTTTAAATCCTCAAGAAGGAGGTATTTGGGAAAGTAACGTTAAGTCTGTCAAAAATCATATTATTTATAGGGTGGTTGGTGATCATTTGCTTACCTATGAGGAGTTTAATAATTTATTAACGCAAATAGAGGCTTTATTAAACTCGCGTCCTTTGTGTCGTTTGTCATCTGATCCTAAGGCACCGGAGGCGTTGACTCCTGCCCATTTTTTTGACTTTAACTCCCTTAAATGGTCTTCCTGCAGAAAATTTGGATAATATTCCGTTAGGGAGATTGTATAGATTCCAGTTAATTGATCGTATGGTCCAAGATTTTTGGAAACGATGGTGATTAGAATACCTTACCACGATACAAGTTCGACAAAAATGGAATAAATCTCAGGCTAATATTTTACCCGGGTCTTCAGTTCTTTTAAAAACGGATAACGCTCCTTTCTTACACTGGCCTCTAGGAATAATTACGGAGGTTCATCCAGGTAATGACGGAGTGGTAAGACACGTTACTGTTAAGACAAATAAGGGAGTATATTCGCGCCCGGTAATAAGGAGTTGTCCTTTGCCGACGCAATAAAGTTCGAATTCTCTAAATTCTAATGTCAATGTTTGATTTTTATTTTTTGGGTAATAATTATTATTATTGTTGTTGTCTTACATTCAATGAAATTTTTTGGATGTATAGGAAATGGGAACCAACACGTATTATTGGGTTCCAGGTATATGGGTAAATGTTTAATTCGGGTTATAGTAGGTATGTTAAGCAATATATATTTTTTTGTTTTCCTCGATTTGGCTGAAAAACTATTTTTGAGGGGCGGCGGTATGTTTACGCTATTTTCGTAATTAAAGAAATTAAAGAAATAAGTTTGACAACACGGTAATGTGCCCAGAATTATTGCTAATGAGTTCACTAAAAGTACTACCTATACAGTCAGTACTGAACAAAGTCTAGTTCAATATAAGGTCGCCCGAAGCAAATTCAAGATTTTCAAAATTTTACTCGGTGGATATCAAATCAACTGCTACTACTCCCTCCTGATTGTCCATTTTCCATCCTTGCTCCCTAACCCCCTTTTTCTGGAGCGAAGTGAGAGCGAAAGAAAGAAAACTACAACAACAGAAGATCGGTAAGTTTTTATTTATACAGTCCACTATTTTCTCCCAATTTAATTTATTTAAGTTACGCGGGAACACTTGTCCTGTGAAAAGAAAGAAACCATCCAAAGACGAACCTGAATGGTTGAAAAAATTTAGAGAAGATTGCCAACATCGCCTTGAGGAGAAAATGAAAAGACAAGACAGCCAACTGCAAATATTGGAAAAATTAG
This sequence comes from Galerucella pusilla, assembly GCA_910591695.1. Taxonomy (NCBI): domain Eukaryota; kingdom Metazoa; phylum Arthropoda; class Insecta; order Coleoptera; family Chrysomelidae; genus Galerucella; species Galerucella pusilla. The sequence goes on from CAJUYI010005595.1 coordinate 6,603, forward strand.
TGTTTTTCAAACTTTTTCTATAAATTTATTTATTTTTGTTTGTCAAAACTAATTTTACTTTTTGTGATAAATATTTGTTTGCTCAAATTCATAAGGATTAGTTTTGTTTTTTATGATATTGTGATTTTAGGGACTTATATTTTGTTTTTTGTGCAAATTATTTATTTATTATTTTTGACATTTAATTTATGTTAATAAATGATTTAATAGAAAAAATGGTTCCTAATTTTTTCAACCAAGTGACATGAGGATATTTGTGTTTCATGATTGAAAGAGATTTATTTGTGTTTTTGGTTTTTAATATGGATAATGGTAATAAACAGTAACACAAAGTAATTATAACATAACTTGTTTACAAATTATATTCCTCTTATTACATGATGCAGTATCAATTTGAACTATTGGATCGGTAATTTGTTCATTATCCAATTCATGTAGATACATTTCAATATGTGTATCCTTATTATGCATACATATGTTGTGTAAAACACAACAAGCAATTATTACTTGTGGAATCATTTCAGTTTTGTGAATATTCATAAATTTCAGAATTCTGAATCTTCCCTTCAGCAACCCAAACGATTGTTCAATGAATACACTAGTTGATGAATGGAGATAATTGAATTTTTTATGTTGCTGGGTTAAATATCCATTATCTTTATACGGTGTTATCAAGTTAACACTATTTGGATATGCTGTATCACCCAATAGATGATATTCTTCATTGAGTTCTGGCATTATCTGTCTATACAATGGTGATATCTTATGAACTCGAGCATCATGCACACTACCTGGACACCGCAAATAGGAAAGAATAATTTTCGTTATACTAATTTTGTAATATTTGTACACCAAAAATTTAATCAGGCTAAATATAAGGTTCAAAAAATTTACCTGCAAAGCAATCTGTGAAGATATAAGAAGTATCACAAACATCTTGCAAAATAATTGAGTGGTATTGTTTCCTATTCAAGTATTTATTGGCAATAAATGTAGAGATACAATAGGAATATGTGTTCCATCAATAGCCCCTATAACACCATCAATACCTCCCCTTTTCTTGAACCCTCTCTTCACATTATCATATACTTCACGCCATTTGATATATTGACCAGGAACCTGAACCAGAACACTAACAATTCTTTGGAAATATTCCCAGGCTGTGCTTAGTGAGACGTCAAAGCGGTCTGCTATTGATCTACAAAAGTTATCAACATATCAAAATTCATCTTAACTGAAATATGGAAGAGAATGCAATTACCTATACACCTCTTGATTGGCTAACATCCATATGGTCAGTAGTAGCTGCTTCTGGGGACATGATGGTCTACCTCCAAGTGAAGTGGCCTGATAAATTGTGTGTCCTACTTGTTCCAAAATGATTTGATTTGTAGTTCTTTCTAATCGGAAATGACTCTGGGAATCTAATGAAATTTGTGATGTTCGATTTGTGGAGAAAATATCATTAGAAGATACATACCTGTCTTGGAATAACATAAAATTACTTCTCCATAATTCTGGATGCAAACTCGTCTTCGTTTAGGAAAATGTTTCTTAATCTTACTGAGAGATAACAAAACATACATCTCTTCTTCAACTTCGTCATTATCTTCGAAAAAATGATCATATGCCAACGCCGTTAATGTAGCAAGGCCCCTTTTGTTCATGATTGATAAAAGCAAAATATTTCGTTACCACCAAAAGAATTAGGTTATGTTATGTTACCCTTCAGTAATGCGCATGCGGTGCCTAGAGCGTCTCTACGAACCTACCTCTCGAGGTGGGTTACGAAAAATGAACCTGGGTCAGTCATCCAGTCAATAACTGGGAAGTTTCCGAACACAGGCAACTCGGGCTAGGTAAACGAACGTGCAGGTTAGGGATCGTGTCAACCCGGGTAAGTTTCCGAAAGCGCCTTGAGACTAATTGTATAAATATTTGATTTTCACCGTGATTTGCGGCACATTCGATTATGAGTATGCCTATAATTGGGTTTTCGTCGAAATTTGAGTGTACAGTATTGTCATCTGTCATATTTTGATTTTGCTGATCGTTTTAACTTTGTGATTGAATGTTGTCTTCTGTAAGAACTTCGTAAAGGTTTACTTTCATTGAAAAATTGTGATTAGTGTGTATCTGTAACAATAAAAGCGAACACAAAGTGACGCTAGTTTATCTAGCTAGCTGGTCGTGCTCTACGGAAGTCTGGGGCCCCGCCTCCTCGTGGCGAAGGTGGAAACGACTGACAGGCGGTGAAATCTCGCATTGCACGTGGTTTGAAAGGCCTTTCACTTTGCTAATTAGATCACACGAGTATAAGTCCTAGCCTACGGCTAAGAGGGCATTTCCCCCCGCAAAGGGGGAAAAACGGTACACTGGAAAGGACTAGCTAAAGCGTATTATTAGATATAAGTTTTAGTTTAAGATACTAAATTTAAGTATGCCAAGCAGTTCAGGCGCATCGGAGGTCGAAGACCCCGTGGCGGCTGCTCTGCTAGATAGAATCGGGGACTTTGCGGGCCAGACTCTGCATGATTACCTTTTGGAATTTTCTGCTCAGCGCCTGGCTACAAATCAAGCAATTACTGGACTAAGAGATAGTCTCGCGAAGAAACAGGAGATCACTGCTCTACTGGAAAATCTTTCAGTGGCCTTCTATCGTCTGGCTATGCTGCATTGTCACTCGTCGGAAGATGCAAACATCATGAATAAACTTAATACATTAGAGGAAAAGATCGAGCAGAAAGTAGGTGCTGTAAATACATATGCATCCGTGGCCAAAACGGACAAAGCGCAGATACCGACAGGCAAAGCAGTTGTGCCAGTTCGTAGGAAGTTGCTGAGAGTAGTACCCATAGATGAGGAATCTGATCTCACGTGCGATGGCACAAATAATTTACTACTCACTAGAATGAAGCCTAGTGAATTGGGAATGAAACCCGATAGGGTGTTAAAATCTGGGAAGAACGGCGTTCGAAATGAAGCGAAAGAGATCGATGAATCTAAAATAAATAAACAGCGGCTAAAGGAAATTGGTCTCAAGTGTGAGATTCAGGGCAAATTATCGCCAAGAATGGCGATCCATGGGGTGCCAAATGAAATTACTCAAGATGGCCTAAAGGTGACCCTCAAGGCGATCCTGCTGGATGAGGATGAAACGGAAGTAGAGCCGAAGTACAAATTCGGACCGCGTGACAAGAAATTTGCCCATTGGGTGGTGGAGGAAAATGCAGCTACTAGAAAGCGGTTAGTGGAGGAAGGAAGGGTGTATATTAAGTGGCCGTCCTGCGTAGTCAAAGACCATGTGAGAGTTATAAGATGCTTTAAGTGCCTTAAATACGGGCATCTTCAACAGCACTGTCGGGGTGATTTGTAATTTGTAATGCAGATCAGCCAGTTCACCATCCAGAGGACTACTGTCTGTCAAATAAACTATCACAATCGGTTGGTGTATCGCCTTAGGACTTGAAAGATGTTACGAACTTTTTCGTTGATATATATTATATGATCTCTGTAATGTAATTTCCCATCGAGGATGATACCAAGATATTTCATGATTGTGACCCTCTGCACTGGGTTCCCATCCAACCTGACTACTGGATTTCTGTTCTGCGATAGATTTAAGAAAATAACATATTTAGTCTTCTCTCTGGATATTGGGAGTTTATTCTGATTTGCCCACTCAGTAAAAGTCTATGCATAAGTTCGTAAGCCTCTCAAGTTCGGCTCGGCTGTCAGCGTGGATTGAAATCGCGACGTCTTCAGCATAAGCAATTAACTTAACGCCTGCCGACCAGTCTCGTTGTAGTAGGGTGTTCATCACCAGGTTACAAAGGAATGGACCCAGCACGGACCCCTCGGGACAGCCCTCCGTGCACCGCTTCTCTGTCTCTGTGTATAATGCTTGGTACCTAATTTTCCTGCAAAACTCAATTAAGGTCATTTACATGAGTGCGAATATCCCCATTCTCTCATATGGTATTGAGGTGTGGGGACACAGAATTGCTAAAGTGGTGAACAGGAGGGTGTTCAGAACAACCCAGGCAATCTGCTTAAGAGCCATGCTCGGCGCCTACAGGTCAACGCCAAGTGAAACGTTATGCGTGCTTGCGCAGTTACCGCCGCTCCATCTACACCTCCAATTTGTGGAGGCAATGATTTCTCTAAAGAGTACGGGCAATGCGTATCTGCTGGGGACAAGGATCATCACGGAAGATCTAAGATACTGGACGGTAGTTAAACTCGAAGCAAACAGGATCCTACTAAACAAATGGCAAGAGGAATGGGATCACTCAGACAAGGGGAGGTACGTGTACGAGCTGATTCCAAACATAAGAGACTGGCCCGACAATTGTCAAGAAAGACTGAAGCGGGAAACTACGCTGCTGCTTAGCAGCTACGGAAATCTCGGTGTACACCTCCTCCGCATAGGGAAGGGGGCTTCAGTATGCGCACAATGCGATCAAGTAGATAGTCCAAACCATAGAATTATGGAATGTCAAAATTTTGATGAACAACGAGTAGAGGTTGTGCGAGTGGGGGCCAATTCTCGAGATCGTTCGTTCGTTAAACGTAAACGCTCGTGACGTCATGAGCGAAGATTTCTAGGAACTGCAATTCTCAGGAAACGAATCCATGAACTAATCGTCGCTGAAATGTTCGTTCGGCAACGAGTGCTTTATATCATCCGCTCGTGGAGTTGAGCGCATATTTTGATTGTCTTTTTTAGGTTATGCGTATTGGTGTATTAGAATTTATAATTTGTTGAAAATGAACGTAGAAGATCTTTTGTTATATAATATGAATAATATCGTTGAAGAAGCTGAAATTTTAGTGCAAGAACGTAGTGAGAGACAATTTTATGCGACATTTAGGCTAAATCCATTTGATAATTTATCAGAAGATATGTTCATAAGTTTGTTTCGATTAAATAAACAATTGGTTCGAGATTTGATAGAACAATTGGATCCTTTTCTCACTCCTCCTAGAAGACTTCATGATTTGGATAAGGAAACGAAGGTGAGACTTTTCTTAGAAGTAATAATATTGGGTATCTGATATTTTATATTAATATCATATACCTAGGTACTGGTAGCACTGAAACTTTCTGCATCTGGAAGTTATCAAATGGATGTTGGTGCAAATGTTTGGGTAGGAGTCAGTCAATCTTCTGTGAGTAGGAGTATTGAAAAGGTTTCTGCCGCTCTCAATTCTGATGAAATTTTCAATAAACATGTCAGATTTCCCTCAACAATTAGAGAATGTGAATTTCTACGTGAAAAGTAAGTTGATTTAAATGATTTTATACTCATATAGGTACTATGATGATACAAGTGACTCGAAAAAAGCTATACTTGAAAATATTCACTTTGACGATATAAATCAACAAGTTCAAAATGATGATAATGAGAATAACCAATAACAACAACAACAACAAATTGATGTACCTTCAGCAAGTGATCGATTTACTGACATTGCAAAACAATCGGTGCAAGATTATTTAGAACAATATGATACGCTACCGAGAAAATACATTAGTACTATGATAAGTGACAATCAAAATAAGGAATTTGATCACAATGAAAAATTATTCATTGGTGATTCTGGAGTTAAAATAGATGGTGCTGACATAATCTTGAGGATTAAAAGATACAACGGAACTTCTGGTTTGTATGAATTATTGTTCAAGAAATATCCTGATAATTTCACAGCCGAAGATGAAAATAATTACAAGAAAAAAGTTGTGAAAACAAATGCTCGCAGAATCACAGAAGACATTATAAACCTGATAATCAAATCGATGGTAGTAGACTGGAAAAATGATAATAAAATTGATTATGTGCATTGGGACAATCCAAATGAGCTAGTCGATAGGTTACGTTTGTTGATAGCCTCACAAGCTGCTGGTCACACAGGACACACAAAAGAGATTAATTCAATTATTGAAGAATTGAAGGAAGCCAAAATTATTACATAATGAATGGAAACGTAAAAAGGAAAGCTGTTAATGAAATTTACAAACCAGCTAGGATCACATTTAAGAGAAGAAAAGTCATTATAAAATCTCTGGATGATTTGTTCCAAGCTGACTTGATCGATATGCAAAAATATTCAAATTTAAATCAAGGATACTGAATCGGTGAGATTAATAACAGTATAAGTCCAAAATTTGGCATTTCAAAATTCCCTTCCGCATCGAATAAGTCTAAAAACCGTACGCTAAGCATTGCCTGCTGCGATGTGGGAGCAAGGTCTTATCAGCGGTGAGCAGAACAGCAGTACAAGTCCGGGACTTGTACTGTTTTTAATCCCAATGACTGAGGCGCGTGCCCGGTCGAATCCATTACGTCGCGTCGCAGTGTTTACATTGTAGCCAAAGAGCGAATATCTGTATTACGGTTAGTTTCTGTTGCTTGTTTTTTGAACTGTCTTGATTAAACGGTTTAGATTTGTGAATTTCAAATGTCTGACAATAGTAGTACTAGTTCTGCTGACGAAGCTACTACTAGTGGTAGTATAAGAAGAAAAAGAATTTTAAGCGATTGGAATATGTGAATATGTTACAATGGAAGGTGTAACGGTTCCAGGAAAACAAGTTGGACCTCCATGCACGTAAGTGTCCCTTCAAAATCTATTTTTAGGTATTTTAATATGAAATAATAAACTTTAGATGTAAGCGGAAATGCATGGATAGTCTAAGTGACCAAGATAAAGTCCAAATATTGTCAAAGTTATACACGGATAAATCCAAAAATGTACAAGATACGTTCCTGCAAAGACTTGGAGAAAGGCGTAGAAAGAGGGTCGCTGAAAGTGCTATGCAGAAAGGAACACATTTTGTTCATTTCGTAATGCATCATAACAATCGAATACCAGTATGCAAACAAGCGTTCATGAGCCTGTATGCTGTATCACATTTTAGAGTTCAGCGTTCAAACACCCTGCTTGTCGCAGGACGATCGCCAAGAGATTTACGAGGCCTGCATCATAACAGACCTCGTGCTATTCAGGCTGACTGGATTGTTAAAATAAGAGACCATATTGAAGCATTTCCTGTGAAAATCACCCACTATTCGAATAAAATCTACCGGTATTTAGATGCAGATTTAAATGTTGAAGTAATGCATGACCTTTTTATAAAAAAACATCCGGACGCACTGAGATTGGTGAAGTATAAGTTCTTTTTAAAATACTTCAATGAAAACTATGGACTTAAATTCGGAAGATGTCAAGTTGATGTTTGCTCTGAATGCGAAAGGTTGAATGCAAGAATTGAAGACAAAAACCTCAATGACACGGCCAAGCGTAGCGTAGCGTAGCTGTGGCCGAACTAATGGTTCACAAAAGACGGGCTAACAAATTTTATGCTGAAATGAAAGAAGTAGAGCTTATGTGCCAGGATCGGCCTGAAGTTATGGGAATTTCATTTGATTATATTCAAAATCTACCTTTACCACACATTCCAGTTCAGGAGATCTTTTATTACAGACAACTTTGGGTATATGCCTTCGAGATACACAATCTTAAGACCAACACCGGACACTTTTATACTTATCATGAAGGCCAAGGTCCAAACGAAGTTTGCTCGTTTCTTTATGATTATGTACTGAATTATATTCCTAATGAAGTAACACGGTTGTCCCGGGCAAAACCGTAATAATACCATGGTTCGATTTTTTACTTGCATTACAGGGAACAAAACGATTTAAAAAAATATATCACTATTTTCCGGTCCATGGTCACTCCTTTCTTCCGTGCGATAGAGACTTTGGTACGATTAAGAGGTTGGTTAAGAAACATGACAGAATTTACATTCCTGAAGAAAATGAAACAATAATAATTTCCGCAAGAAAAAAAAACACCGTTCGTGAAAGAGATTCGCCATCATGATATTCCTGACTTCAAAAATTGGTGGCCCGAAAATTACAAAAGAACTTGCTCGATTTCCGTACGTGGTAGCAACCCTCCAAGAAAAGAAACCTTTACTGTATCAAATTACAGATAATTTTTGTATGAAAGTGACAATCCTGGTCACGTGACAACTTGGGACTACATCGATGGCCTAGCTTTATCCACTTTCAAACTTCTAAAGCCAAATAAGACAAGTCCGCTTCTTCCAGTAGAACAGGCCTATCATGAACCAGTACCAATAAACATCAAAAAAGTTATTGATATAAAGAAAGTTATGCAGTATATTACTGGAGAAAAACTAGAATTCTACTATCATATAACGTCGTGGAAGACAAGTAGCCAAGAAGCTGAAAACTGAAAATATTCGGTTCCTTTAGTTTCATGTTTTTTCTATTCAAGAATGTTCATTTTTCTTTAGTATAGCAAATACAGTATTATGTTAAAGTGGAAAATGTTAAAAATATAAAAGTTAACAACTTATTTTGCAATTTTTTGTAGTTGAGTGAAATAACAGTACAAGTCCATGGCTTAGTTTTTTTTATATTACGCAAAATTTAATGTTTTTTTCCACAGTTTTTTAACGCGAAATGATGGGTGACAATAAGATCTATAATCACTCTGTACATGTCAAAGCTCTAAAACAAGTCGTTTAGACGCAAAACAGTTTTTTTTTTCGATTGACTCAAAATAATGTTTTCGGACTTATACTGTTTTCAATCTCACTAGTATATACTAGTGGTGATAAATTTTTTCAAAATTCTTGTGGACCTTTCCACTTAAAACCAAAACCGGTCTAGAAGTGACAAACGCAATCGAAAAAGTATTCGAAAAACAAAAACCTAAAAATTTTCAAACGAACATGGGAACTGAATTTTTTAATCCACAATGAAGAT
>CAJUYI010005596.1:0-15405 GCA_910591695.1 Galerucella pusilla
AACGTAGATTTACAATTTGGCCCATTACTTATGAATCACCCTGTATAATATTGAAATTTTTTTCTTTCTTGTCTAAATTTCAAAAAAATATCGACGATTTAAAAATCCTTCACTAAAACTGGTTATAGAAATGTAGCTCCCATTCTATGGAGCACCACACTTTTAAAAGTTAAATATGACCTCCACATGAAGTGACTACAAATTAAAATTTATTGGTATGTTATGTTAATGGTGGATAACGAAGAACTAATGAAGAAATAAAAGAAATGTCGGCTAGGAATTTTTTCTGTTAGTTTTGGTGATAAAGATTATTATTCTCTGACGGATTTTATAGCTAGGTATATAGTACTATGGTAGGATGTTATGGAGCGTCGTAAAATCGTTAATGTATGTTTATTTATTTTTCTATGAGGCAAACCTAATGTTTATTTATCAGTTTCAAAATGTATTTTACTTATGTCTATTGTTTACTAGAGGACCCTGCAGACGTTGTCCTGTGCTAACTTCTTGTCATATTATACAATTTTTTACAATTTTTTATTTTAATTAAAAAAATATTCGAAAAAATATCACATTGTCACATATTTTAAAAAATCAGGTAGTACGGTTAATTTTCTAATAAGAAGATTATGCTTCCCGAAAAATCTACTTTACTAAATGCTCTTCCAATTTCTCGGACAAACAAATCTCATTTTTTGATTATTTTTTTAATGACCTCAATAAAATTCTCCTGTGCAAAATGACAATTAAATCCGACCAACCGTTTAGGTTAGTTACTCAAACTCACTCATTAAATTTCATCAAAATCAAAAGGAGTTGTTCAGTATGAATCCGATTTCAGCGCCGCCTATCGTGACTAATTGTGAATATGAACCATCCAGTTGCTTACTCAAACACACACAACATTTCATCAAAATCGGACCAGTTCAGAAGTTGAGTATGAACCCGATTGCTGCGCAACCTACCGGGAACAATTGTAGATCTAAATCATTCTCGAATCCACTGAATACACAAAATTTTTTATTAAAATCAGTTCAGCCGTCGAAGAGCAGTTCAGTGACAAACACTTGCACAGAAGAAATATATAAAAAGGTAGAACGTGTCGCGGGACACACGGTAGGAACTTTAGTTCCTTTTAAACAAAAATTATGTAATGAATCTAACGTTATAGATAAACGATTTGCATATTCTTTGGTGGTCGAGTAGTAAGCATACCAGACTCTCGCGTAGTAGACCCGGGTTCGATTCCCCGTGAGGAAGTTTTTTTTTATTGTTAATTTTATTTTTAAATAATTATTCTGCTTGTTATTAATAACGACAACAGGTAGACGTTTGAAATATTTAGCAGAATATTCATTATTATAGATAATGGTACGGTACCCTTCATGAGGGAGTTCGACTGGCAACATCTACTTATAATAGCATCGTATATTTAAAAAAGGAAACCGTAGCATTATACAAATTGGACATTCAAGAACTGTACGTCTACCACAAAATTAGTGGAAACATAAAATTGAACTGTTAAATTTTTAATTTGAAGTTATATTACAGTTTATAGAAATTTTTATTTTCTAGAAGTGGGTCGTAGAAAAAATATGCTACTCGACTCGTGTGGATTGTCCATATCGAACATGAACTTCTTCCTCGTGCGATATGGCCATCATATCCACACTAGTTGCACAAACTACTATTTTTTTCAAAATATGCCCTTTTACATTTAAAAACAACCTGCCAAATGTCAAATCAATTTATCCATCCATTTTAAAGTTATCGAATTAAAGCATTTAAGTTTTCAAAATTTCAATACCCTGTATTTCGAAAAGTAAATGTGCTAGTGTTTCACTCCTGAAATCCGTAAGCATAAAAGTTAAATACTGCAGGTGATATCTTCCCATTCAAGCAAGTGAAATTTTAATGCCAGCAATTTCATAAAAGTTTCACTTTCATTATAATATTGTATATGTTTTAGTCAGTGTGTACTTACCCGTAAATATTAAATAATAATTCTTGATAGTCTAAAAACCACTAACAAAAAAATTATGTTCTTATATAGGTACACAACTAAAAAATGGTCCTAAATTGATATACCCAGCTTAAAAGTTTTATAAAACTGAACTTTTTATTATATATTATTAGTATAGAGACACCAAAGCAAAATAAAAGCACCTTTCTCCAAAATAAACACTTATGTATACCAAAATCCACGGTCTACAATGTATTAAATCGAATTTGTTTGCCCTGTGTCGCCATATTGAATTTTATTTGACAGGGATTGCCTAATATTACGCGGCACTTTTAGTCACGAGCAATTAATGCAAGTGTATCATGCTCTAGTGTACTCTACCATGTGTCCTGCATGTGTGACACACTGTTTTTCGCCAACCGAATAAATAAAAAAATTGACATAAACTGACGTTTGATTGAAATATTCACGTGAAACGTCAAAGTCATCAAGTGACAGATGGTAAAAATGTTCAAAAATAGTTTCGTTGTGAATTTTCTGTCCTTGTGCTGCGGAACAATACTTTCTGCCCTATTTTTGGTGTTCATTTGAAACAGGTCTCGAAACAGGTTATGGGCCCAGGCCCAGTACATTGGGTTTCCCAGAAAAGTCGCGAAAAGTTCGGTTGATTTCGTAGTGTTTGGTGTAACATAAGACAAAATTTCATAGTTAATGTTCCTGAGTTAAAAGGACAGGAAAACTATGATGATTGGACGTTTGCTGACGAACATTTTCTGGTTTTGGAGAGGTTATCCAAATGTATATCAGAAGTTGTGGCTGCAGATTAATCCAAAGCAAAGGCAAAGGTAGTTTTGACCATTGACGCATCTCTCTATGTTTAATTTTCATTCATGAATATGATTTGTTTACCAGTAAGGTAGGCCAAAAATTATTTTTTTTCTTAATTTTTTGTCAACTGTTCTATGTGCTTTTTTATAACTCGTCCTATATCATGTAAAATATGATCTGAAGGGATGAATACATTTTATTAATATTAACAACATTCAAAAATCCCTCTTATGTTTCCTTCCGTTCCATGACATTTAAAATCAGGTAAAGGAAAATTTTTAATATTATGTAACCTTTTAAAGCACGACATGAAAGCTGTATGTTATGAAATTTAGTATAAAATCATATTTACACGCACATTCAAATTACCTCGAGCGCCAGATTATTTTATCCCTTCGGTTTACTCCAAGCGCCTTCTGGTAACAGTGACAAAAGGGATCAAGTCTAGTTGAGTTGACCGCGTTTAGAACGTGACACAAACGGGCTTTAATTGTTGGTGACATAACAATATATTCGTCGGCTCTAAACTTTGGAAAATCTCAAATAGGCCGCCACCGTTGAGAAATAATTCTCTATGACCGGCACCACCCAGCAATTAATATCACTGACAGGTTAGGAACATGTATAGTTCTTTTCAAAATCTAAGAAACTGACTTGACTTAGAAAAAGTAAATTTATAATAAGAATGATCCAAGAGTTTTCAGATATTATTATTCGCCAACAAAATAAGTACGACCCTGTTACGGATAATACTTTTATGGCTTTAATGCATGTCATTATCCCATCAGTCAGGTTGGTTTCATACATCATGAAAAGAACTATACATTCTATTATTTCTAATTTTATAATTCTATTTGTCATAAACATTTTTAACCATAATTGGGTATGATTCAATATTTCATTGCAATCACCTACTAAAATATTAATAAAATGAATATAAACAATAAACAAAACCCTTTTAAGGTAACCATACAATAACAAACAATAGGTATACCATACACTTAACCATATATCCTGAAAGAACTAATGCTTTTGTCTCTTTGTAAATAGTTTGAAAGTAAATGATGCTATTGATAATGATGATGATAAAGTTTTCCGTCGTTTCAAGTATCTAACAAACACTTTTAATTTATACTTATTTATTTTGATTTATATAAATAAAGCCGAGCATTGATTTATGGTTTTGAAAACGCAATCAAAAGAAGTGTGGTTGTGAAAGATAAAAGCCATATGTATCGGACTAGCCCATCGCCCATCCGTAAATTATTACAACATCTAGGTATAAATATTAAAAACTTGTTATGGAAATCATTTCAAATGAAAATCAATTAGCAAGTTCTTTAGCATAAATGTCTTAGTCCAAAAAATTTACGGTGAATAATAGTTTATTAAGTATCAAGAACGGTATACCGTGTATACCATTATTTTGTAAAAAATAAAACAAAACCGTTCGAGCTAATAGTAATAATGATGGTTCTAGTCCGGCTCTGTAAAAAAAATTTCGAAGCGGGCAATCTTGTATCATTACAATAATTCTTTAATAACGCATTCTTTATAGGTATACGCTGGCACCTTCTAAGCACTAGAGAGATTCAGTAATTTTTTGATTAATCGGTTAGAAAATATCGATGGGAATATCGGGCGCGGGAACGAAATGGTAAACGAGATAAGGTTAAATGTGATCTAGGTGTGCATATTATGAAGTGCAATGACCCAAACAGTCGGTTCGATCTATACACATATTGTTACTCTCTTACAACGTGAATAATAACCTTCCTTATTCTGTTATCTATATTTTTATAAATAGAAATGATAGTTCTGTTCTTTGATAAGTGTCATAGCGTACCTATGAATAAATATGTTCAATCTCAAAAGATTAAGGTGGAACATACGTTATTTCTTGTTTCTATGGTCTTTTGGTTGTTTATCACATTATAACTCGCATTATAATAGAGGAGTTTAGTCTAAGGTCGGTGTGGCCAACAAAAAGTGTTTTTTTTCTGATAAGAATGACAGTTAAGGTCTACCATTCAAAACATAAGATTTTTGCAAGTTTTTTATCATTGCGAACATCTATATGAACAAATATTGCATAAATGAAGAATGCTTTTTATATGGGACTTTCATTATAACAACCAAAAGCGTGCGTAAATGACCAATGCTTTTTAAATGGGGTTTTCATTTTAACACTCTTTTTTAGCTACGTGATTATCTAGTTGCCTTGAATTTAGTCGTTTGTTGTATAAACTTTTGTGCTGACATTAAATTTGACAGAAGTGTCAGACATAGTGAAAAATATTTGTTATTTTAAAAAAAGACAAATCACCCATTGTTATAATAGGGTACACGCATATTTCATATTTTGCTTAGATATTAATTTATAATGGTAAAGTTGATATCAAAGATGAATAATAATAGGAAATAAACCAGTTTCCATTGGAAATTACTTCCAAATTTTAAAATCAAATTCAAATTTTATTGCAGTCTTCGAGCACGACCCGAGGATTTCCGAACGCTACCGATTTTACGTGATGTCATATCATCTCTTGCTTCATGCTTGTTTACTTTTGTCAATGTCAATATGTCAATATTAGGTTATGTGTAGTTTTGTGTTTATATTTTAATTCGATTAAACGATTCTTTAATATTTTGTGAGTGAAGATATGGCTAGCGAATGTTTTGTTAAAGCACAAACTGATAACTTTTCCAAAGTAGACTCATTTATGCTGCTTGAATTTATGAAGTCGAACAGCTGCTTTAATGCAGAGGAAATAAGAGGAGTTAAAGCATTATCGTAAGTACGATTTAAACTATGTTTTATTTATATAATATATACCAACCATATTTCGACGTGTGGTCGTAAGAAAATGATGTTTTTATGGTTGATTCCTAGACATATAGGTACATAACCTCAAATACACGAATAAGAACGTAAACAAATCGAGTGACGTCAACGGATGGGGCAGCCATCTTTATGACGTAAAACTCGTTTTGGCGGACTTTCAAATTTTATGATTTTTAAAGTCGTTTTAAAAGTAAAGTTTATATTTTTTTGAAAAAATAGGCATGCAAGGTGTTACGAGACCTGATAAAGCGTCAATTCCCACCAATAACAAAATTTAAGCCCGTACCCAATTAGTAATATAAATTTAAATAATTAGAATTCGTTGTGTATATATTTGTTTATAGAAAATTCATTTTTATGTTTTTTAACCCCTTCAGAGCACATTTTTTTATTTTTTCTTCATGTGCTCGTAGATAAACTTTTGTATGACACTTGTGTGTGAAGTACTTTTGCGCACTCGTTGCGTTTTCGCAACTCGTGCACAAAAGTATAACTTCACGCACTTGTATCATAAATAAGTATTTTGGAGACTTATTATTCTATTTTCGCTCCAGACTCAAAATTTAGTTGAAAATGCCCAAAAAAGAATCCCCTTAAGATTTGAGCACTTAATATTAACTCACTCTAAGTACCTATTCGCTCAAATATTTACGAATATTTCCTATTTAAAATACATTTAAACTAAATTTTTAATGTTGAAAATATTTTAAAAAACTTTATTTTTTTTTAAATTGCAGTAAGCTCTTGGACCTATCGGTGTCGAGCAAACTAGGGATATAAGGGTTACACTTGAGCGACAAACATATAGGGGTGATATAGCTCAGTTGATTTTTATGACCTTACAGTAAATTTTAAGAGGTATATATAAAATTAATTGAAAGCCGGGTGTTACATTTAGTTCTTTATAAACGGTATTGCTTTAATCCTAAAACCGTTATTTTTCGCATAGACCTTTCTAGAGTCCTATAAAATGTATGATGTAGCTTGGTAGTTTTATGTATACGTATAGCGGTGTTTTTCATTTTATTTGAAATTTTGGTTTTGTTCCACAGGGAGGTGGTTAAAAGAACTCTGAACTATCAGTACAATATTGGGATTTAAACCAACTAGCTTTAAAAAATGTTGATATCAAGAGATATACAGGGTCTTGAACATGAAATTTCATTTTTTGTTTTTTACAATATTTCCAAAGCTTTTACGGCGGGGGTTTTTGGATATGAGAAATCATAATTGTGTACTTATTCCGATGTATTTTGTGGAGGGTGACACATAGGCCACGTATGCAGAATAAATATACGCTAAATTTTTTTGCTGTTTAAATTAGCACTACTTTTGTGGAAAAATATTAGAGCCACATCATTTTAACAAAAAAAAGGTATATTTGTTATTATCCCCAAATCTTTACTCAAAATTTGAGAAAATTTGAATTAGTGAGAATCTCACGGGTACGCAGGACACCGGGGTTTAGTCCGGAGAAGTATAGTCCAAATATTTTCCCAAGATGGGATATTAATATGTTTCTGATCCAAGACATATCAACCTCTAATCATTTTCTTAAATTCTGATAGATTAGAATTGGAGTGGCTCTTTGTCCTATCCCACTGTGACTCATAGAACAATATATATCTGCGACCTTTGCAGATTTGCAGATCTGTTGTGATCAAATTCTGATGGAACTTGCGACACAGCCTTAAGCACAGCGAACAGCACTCGAAATTGGAGTCTTTCACGCTGATATCGCTTTCAATTCGGTTCGCATAAATAAATTGTAGATATAAAAATTGTAGGGAATATTATGCCTTATAACATGATAAAAAAAATTCAATCTTTACATTTTCAAAAATTGTTGAACAATTAGTAAATTAACGTTTTTTCATGATTTATTACTGAAAAATTATTTTCACTGTACGTGTTCCGCATTATAAATTGAAATTAATCCAATTTTTTGATTTTTGCTGTACCGCTTCATTTGTACAAATGGAAATGGGGCAATTATTCCAGCGTTCGCAACTATGGCGCGGCAGCGATTGTGTGTCATGGTAGAGCGAGTGGTGGGGAGAGTAGCGGTAAACTATTACATACCTAAATGATACTTTGCATAGTATTATTCGCCAATGATATAAAATACAGGGTGATCAATTTAAAATTACTTTGAAATTAATGTATTCACCATGTATTTGATTTAATTGTATACTAGCTAAATGTGATCTACTGATCCACTATACCACTAATCAATCGCCCAATATAGCCCATGCTTCTTGCTCATAATTTAGCTTAACGAGGAAGAATTCTTAGAATCAGTTGAGTATTTTTAATAATTTATCAATTCCAAACAAACTTACAAATATTTTCTCTCCATAACATTAATATGAATATACACTAGGTGCTAGGTAAGTCCGTCTCTGTTAAAAACTATTCAACCATGAATAATTTAACTCGTAATTCACTGAAAGCAATAACATTTAAATATACAGGTTAGAAGTCTTTGAACAGACTCGAAATATTATATTTATTTTTAACTCATTTCTCTCTGTGTCTTTTACATAAAATAATAATAATAATAATGTTATCACATCTTTTATGACATAAACATAACCTATTTAAATTATTTCATTTATTGTGGGAACATGTGTTTTCGCCATAGATAAATTATTTAATCACTTATTTTTATAATCATAATCCTAGATGTAATTTTTCCACAACACTTTTCAGGTGGAATTGGTTAATTATTATTGAATATACATACATACAGTGTTGACCATATTATATGTTGAATTTTTACCATATTATGATTAAAGAAGTTGCTTAAAGTTTATGCAAAGAGTATTTCCCAATATTTCGTTGATTCGGCATCTGGCCTTCAGGATCTAATAATAAATAAATTAACAGATCCGTAGTCGGTAAAATTTAGATACTAAAACACAAAATTTATTTTGTGAAAAATATCACTGAAAAAAATTCAACTGTTATTTGTTAATTGGAATTGAATAAATTAAATTATTGAAACATACAGGGTAGCCTACCTTATAAGCTTTGATTTATTTCATCTAATTGGCAGATGTCATCAAAAAATGATTCAAATGAAAAAAAATGTAGGTTAATAATGGCCACATTTTAAAAGCATTTTGTACTATACAGTGGAAAGTAAAGTACATATTTTGAATAAGAACTGATATGAAATTTCTCGTGAAATTCAAATAAAATCGAAAAGGAGCAAAGTGAATATTTAGTATACAACTCGGTATACAATATGAACTCTGACTAAATAAATCAAAAAGCTGGCAGCATATTAATGAGGAACATGAGCATCTTGACCGAAAACGGTGGACAAAAAATAAATAAATGGGCGTGTAGGGAAAACTTGAAAAAAAAAAACTACCTAGATCTACCTAGAAAGATTCCTGTAGGATTGTTGTGAATGAGTTTCCAGGTAAACTTGTTAAATACTTTAGTTAATCCCATATTTAGACAAATTCATTTCATTTCCTTGTAAATAGATTATAATTTTATTGTTAAATATCCGTATAATTTAGTATTAAGGCACTGTATAAATTGAAAGTTTCTCATTATACCTCCATTCGTTTGAAAAAGTTACTGTGTTAGCGAAACGCGTCACTTTAAGTTTAAATATAATGTAGATTTAACAAAATAAGATTGTTTGATTCTATAATTTACTATGGATCTACATCAAGTAAAAGCCTCATCTATTCAATTAGTATATTACATAACGTGTGCGAAAAGTGACATTTTTCACACGAGTGGGAAATATCGTAGCACGAGGTATGAGCCGAGTGCGACAATCACGAGTCTGAAAAATCACTTTCGCACGAGTAATGAACAGTATTTTTCCTACGATCACGTGATAATTTCACCAAATAATGTGTAATCAACATCTTTTCGGAAAAACGAGTACGATACTGATAAACGTCTACCTGATGTGGGTTTTGGTCTTGAATCATTAATTTAAAACAAAATATAATGGAACGAAGTAGAACCAGGGTATTTATAGATTTTTATTGTAGTTGAATTTTACTGTGTGCAATGGACTTACCACGTGATATTTTTGTTAATTTATTGCTGGGTCTTTTCCACGCACAGGGTATAAAGGTGTTGTACGAACTGAGATTAATTGTTTTGATTAATTTTGGAACACGCCCATCGCTCACACTCACCCTCAAAGTTTTAAAAATAATTTTTCGATTTTCTATTCTCGGACAGGTTGTTTGTCAAATAAAACAAGTCTTTTGTTATTAGCGGAGATCAAAGAAACGCAAAGCTTCAACTTCCATCCAGTTCGTCGTTGATGTTTAACTATCATTCAATAACGTACCAAATGGAAATAGGCCTAAGTAAATAAAGTAGCGATACAGTGAATTTTTATTTTATACAACGGACCAGGTCTGTGTTCGATTTGGCATTATGTCTGTAGTGAAAGGTCCTTAGTTTACCCTCGAGGGGTAGGTAATAGGTGGGCTCAAATACTGGGAATTATATAATTTGATGTTTTGCGGGGTTGCCAGGCTATTTTTGAGAATTTCACTGACATGTGTTTGTTTAATTCGATGGGTAAACCGCAAGTGTGTACCGCAGTGGAAGTATGTGGATTAATACAAAAATTAGACGAAGTAGATACGGTGATAATAACGAATTTAGAATTATTGAATAGGTTATTGTGCTTCAGATCACAAGCTACAATTCAAAAAGTTTTTTATTGATGAAATAGCCAATAATCGTGGGATAACAGTGCTTCGTTTGCCGCCATATCATTGTGAATTAAATGCGATAGAGTTAATATGGGCCCAAATGAAAGGTTATGTAGCTAGACATAATAAAACATTAAAACTGAAAGATGTTTGTGAACTAATGAAGTACTCATTGACAACAATAACTGAAGAGAACTGGAGAGATGCTGTGAATCATGTAATTAAAGAGGAAGAGAAAATGTGGGTTTTAGATAAACTCATAGAACAAACTATAGAACCGATAGTGATCTCTCTCGACGAGTCTTAGGATGATTCTTGTATGGCCAGCGAAGAGGATGATACTATAGATTGAATTTTATATTTCCTATAAATGGTATGTTTACTTTACTTGACATACATTAATTCATAGTCAATAAATTTGAATTATGAAAAGTAAACTATATTTTCTTTAATTAATTAAATTTAATGAAAATGTAACTTATTAATAGGCCTGAACGAATGAATTTTATTTCAACTGTAATGTCGACCGAATCTAATTAAATAAGCAGAATAAACTAATATCGTAATCTCCGCCACTGCCGCAATATTTATCGTTTATCTGGCATTGTTCAGTTTTATTACCATATTGTATTTTGAGCTGAAAAAGGGATGTATAGATAACCAATACAGACACCTACTTGTTTTGCATTAGAATTTTAGTATTTACTTGTAAAATTCATAGGATCACTCTGCGTAAGATAAATTTCTATTTGAATATTTAATGAGGCTACTGTGCTGTCAGACATTATAAGAAATAGAGTATAAAGCAAAACAATCGTTATTCAAAATTTTAAATTTCGAAAGAAATGTCTTGACAAATGAAAATTTTGTGATGTGATATTTGCATTTTATAAAAAAATTTATTATATTACACTTACAGATTGAAGATTTAAATTAGCACATGCTTATATACAAGAGATAAATAATTATTTTCCAAAATAACGACCTAACAAATTTGTGTGTAGGTATAAAATCGAGTTATTGGTACAGGTATTAATAAATACTCCAACCGAAATAAACAACCACATAAACAAGTATAACTGGTATTTTACGATATAATAAGTAAGGTCAGTACCTGAATATCAATGAAAGTATGATGCTCACAATTTGTAAATTTACGAAACACATTCACGTAGAATTTTAAGTATCTAACTAGCTATGAATGTTCTTGGCCATGCTGCCAAATCACGAACATTCTAAATACGTCCAATTATAATATTATATTTATATTTGAATGGTAAAATTGGCGCCGATTTGGAATAATCGTACATTAATAATGGACGAACAAAAGGTTAACTATAGTGTATTTGTATCATATTGATAGCTGAAGAGCTCATTATAAATTCAAAAACGTGACTGAAACACTTCAGGGTGATTCGAAGAATTAAACAAAATTGTTAGCGTTTCTTCATGTAAATTAGTGTTCAGTTAGCAACTTTCGATAGATTATACTGTATAGTTAAACGCAGGTAGCGAGGACAATAGAACCCTAATACCATTACCATCAAAATATATTTAGGAGTGATAAATTTGCCGTGACAGTGCAGTGTAGTTGCGTTTCAATATCCTACTTATTGTCCATATTTATTCGCTTTTGGATAATTGAGATAGAATTGATTTATTTTATCCTCCCTAAATTCCTATGTCCGCCTATGGTTTATTGCGGTTTTAGGGTCTCTTACCTGAAATCAATATGATAAAAATACATTAAAGTAATCAAAAATACAAAAAAATAATATTAAAAACTAGAACCGGTAAAGCGAGCGGTAAAGTATTGACAACATTATCCACAATTTACTTTCCTGGTGATGAAATCTAAAAAGTTACACAATACACATCCCAAAGTTGTTCTTCCAACTCAATTTAAGGCAGGAGCTGTGTCCAGGATCTTATTCTAGGACCAGAAACTATTTCTAAAGAAATTTTGTCCAAACTTTGTTTGTCCTCCCGGAACTGTTCGACACGGGAACTTTGTTGGCTCCGCTAATTTTTTTTGGGCTAAGGAACTGTCGAGGGAACAGTGCAGTAATCCCTGTTAAATTCTTTAATATCTGCTACACAACTACAAACTTGAAAATAAAATAAGTAAAAAATCAAGTTAACCATTATTCAAAATAAAGATAATAATGATGTAGATAAAGCATTAAACGCTAAAAATTGATTCAGTAGGTCTTGAGTACCAGTCAACACACCACTCTCCTTATCAACCTAGCGCATTGTTCAGACAAAAAATTTAAATCGTGGGGCGTGTCGTAACCTGAGGAAATATATGAATAGTGACATGAGCGGTTGACTGTTAACAAAAAGTTCAGGCGCACCACGATTGTATTTTTTTTGTCTGATCAATGCCCTAGATTGTAGAGAAGATGGGTGTTTTGACTAGGTACCCAAGACCTACCGAATTATTCTTTATCGTTTATTAAAACCACACCATTATTATCCTTATAAGATCTTTCTGGACTCAGTCATTGTCACCCCAATGTACATGCATCTTTATTCCCAACAAAAAACTGTTTTCTTTCCACTTATTTTATTGTTTGCATAAAAATGGGTTAAGAGATGATCTATTCATAATTTCTGGTGATTGTGTGAATGTTTTCATAGTATTTATACTTCTATATTATATTTTGACAATGAAAGTCCAGGAATTCGTTGGAGCTTAAAAGCTTCAAGAAACCGCGATGGATTTCGTCCAGATTCTTAACGCAAACTAATGCAAGCTGCACTAGTCTTAATATTTTCATCGAAAATATCGGAAATATCTGTAATAATTCAGTTGAAGACAGTGGAATGTTCCGAAACTATCAAGGCAAATGTAGAACTAACGTTTTAATATTGGTTTGAATTTTAAGCAAAAAATGCAAGGTTAGCAGAAGTGGATAACTGGGGAATTCGAGTTTTGGAAGGAAATTTATTTGTACAGAAACCATCTACTAGTTGCAATTGATACAGCAAAACTATTTCATTACAGGAGATACCAATTTCTAATAGAAATCAGAAGATTTCATGTACTTATTCCGTTTAATAGTATATTACATAGCCAGAAAAGGAATTTTTGGCAAAAACATAACAATCTGCGCTGATAGACAAGCCCTATTAGCCTTGAACAGACAACGTGTCATATCGGGGCTAGTACTAGAGTGCCACCAAAATTTAGCTAACGCCTCGGCAGATAACAATATTATGCTGAGGTGGGTTAAATGGCACGACAAGAGTAAAGGTAATCGCATTGCTGATTCTTCAGCCAGGGAAGCGGCTGGACTAAAAATTTTAGGGCCCAGTGACACCTACGGCCTACGACTTCGACAATTGCAGAACTAGCCAAACGGTACACCTATGCTCACTCTCTTAAGAGATGGGATGGAATCAAAGGATGCAGTCTTGCCAGGATTACCCAGGGCGACCCTGGGAAGCTGGCGCCGAAGAAATATTTGGCGATGACCAGGAAAAACCTACGTTTAACAGAAGGATTTCTGACTGGCCACTGTCAACTAAAGAAACACCTCCATACTATGGGGCTACCTCAGCATGTGTGAACAGGAATATGAAACTGAGGCATAGCTTATGCGAGTATCCGGAGTTGTCGTCAATAACAGAGTGTGTGTTCGGTGAGTCCTGGCCTACACCTGCCGATATAGAGGAGATGTCTCCTAGTGACCTGTATACCTTCCTGGGAAGGACAGGATGGACGATGACCTAGGTGGACAACTCCTCGGGAGGATGTACAATGGGTCACATGTGGCCTAAGTACTGTGAGCCTACACTCACCCTCCCTACTCCACAGATACAGATAGTATATTACATTAAAAGAGTTGTAAATAGCATTTCAAGCATCGAAAATGCATTGTAACTCGTGTATTGTAATGTATTTTTTCTACGTCTTCTACGAATTTAATGAGAATAAGAGATTTAATGAGAATAAGAGATTTATGCAGGTTGTACGAAGACTTTGTACTTCATATAGAATTTTTTCTAACGCCCTTTGTTAACAACACCCTGTATCAAGGGCGTAGCCAGGATTTATAACAGGGGGTGGCAAACCATGGTTAATGGTCGTCCAAAATGTAAAATTTTAGGATAAAAAGAAAAGTAAAATAAAAACAAATCTTTGAGATTTTAATTGTACTTAAATTAAACTAATAATATTTTTAAGCTATGAAATCAAACAATTTTATTTTGTTAGATCTACATTGTATTTAAACATAAAGTGACGCGTTTCGCTAACACAGTAGCTTTATCAAACGTTGGAGGTATAATGAGAAACTTTCTATGGATCTACATCAAGTAAAAGCCTCATCTATTCAATAATATTTTTCTTGGGCTTAAACTTCATTTATCTAAAAATTTCTTCACTATGCAGTCCTGATTTTCGTTTATTTATTTTTGCCTCCAGGTTGGGCAGCTGCCCCTTCCTTCCCTTCCCTGGCTACTCCCATGCCCTGTAACACTGTAACTTACATTAGGTGGTAATTGTAAATTCAGTAATAATCTGCATTGATGTTATTCACTATTCACAATTCTGGGAGTAGAAAAATATGATTCAATATCTGTGGGAACATATAGAGCGAGTAGTAGTTGTTTCTACTTAAGAACACGTGAGGACACTCTTTGAATTTAAGCATTGTACATTGAGGTCACACATTTTCACAAAATACAGTACAGCCTGTATACTATTAACTTCACTAGTATAATACCTTTTGAGACTTCAAAAGACACACGGTATCTTATCTAGGTATAATTGGGTTGGAACTTAAAAACCCCGAAAAAGAATGAAGCTATTATTCATTGCTTATGTACGGTGATATGGCGTTGATTATTTATGGCTACAACTAGGAGTAGGAAAGGATGCTTTTAAAAAAATCATGGTTACATGCAAAGTAGAAAATAGCAAAAATATTGGCCTGTTTTCTGCTATGTTTATTGCACTTCTCGGTAATATTGTTTGTGTTTGTTCGTGGTAGGTAACCCCGCGTAGGGAACATATGAGACTTCACTAGTAAAATATTCCTCGATGATATACTGTTATA
>CAJUYI010005597.1:0-15401 GCA_910591695.1 Galerucella pusilla
TATGATAGCAACCTTGAGGTGTCTCAAGGCGGCATCCGCAAAGGTTTAAATATACGATGCCGTTATAAGTAGATGTTGCCAGTAGGACTCCCTCATGGAAGGTACCGTACAATTATCTATAATAATGAATATTCTGCTAAATATTTCAAACGTCTACCTGTTGTCGTTATTAATATCAAGCAGAATAATTATTTAAAAATAAAATTAACAAAAAAAAAACTTCCTTACGGCGTATACTGCGTGAGAGTCTGGTATGCTTACTATTCAACCACCAAAGAATATGCAAATCGTTTATCTATAACGTCAGATGTATTACATAACTTTTGCTTAAAAGAAACTAAAGTTCCTACCGTGTGTCCCGCGACACGTTCTACCTTTTTTTTTCTTTTCAATAGGTCTAATATAATAACGCAAATTTTTAACTTTACAGAAAGGTCCCTATGGTCGTCTATGACCAAGTCTGAACGATTATAAGTATGACATTTTGACGTTTTAGCAATACACGGTTCTATTTTAATTTTTTTTTACCGAAGAGAATCATTCTTATTTAGATACATATTGGAAAAATTGTAATGATCATGATAGCGCTTTTGGGACAGTATATAATGGTTCACAGTGGAAATTGGGTAATAAAGAACTTAAGTTTACCGGCCAAAATATTTTGCTAGATACTGCAAAATTTAAGGCATAATCAGGCCTATATTCGCTTCTGTTTGCCCAAAACCCAAAGGAGTTTACCCCCGAAGATCATCAAAATTATAAACTAATGTTGGAATTAACAATATAGTGCATAATCTCGTATTTCAAATTAAACATTGCGGTACGCGTGACAATATAAATAGAAATTGTAATATATTGAAAATTCGTTGAAAACTCTTATCGCTAAAATGTGTAGTACGAATGTATTCAACCTTGAATATTCATGATGATTTGAAAAACTAAATAAGTTGATGTACAATCCTATATAATATTGTATAGTTATGAAAGAAAGCTGAGCGTTGCAAAACCGGAAAAGGTGATAAGAAACATTATGATAATTTGAAAAACAACATGTGGTAATACTATCTATATAAACAAAAAAAACATATTTTTCTGGATATATATATATAGAGGTTAGGCTTTAATATACTAAGTTAGTTCCGAGAATTTTCAAAACACCATGGCTGATTACCTAATTCGTTGCTTGATTTTTTCTGTAGGTATTGATGACCAACCGTTAATGTGTCATGATGTGAGAGCGGTCGAGGAAGACGTATCTCTTTGCATTAATCTGCTGTTGAGACACGTCAACGATTTACACCATATACCTCTTAATATGTTCGAATTCACCATACCTCTAGAAGATCGAAGTGAGGGTTCCATCGTTAGCATCCATTTTTATTTGGATAACCAACTAATGATGTATTACACATATTACCTTCAGAACCCTCAAGATGGTGGTTTTCTAGAGAAATTTTATGACCACGGGGAGAGAGAGTTTTCTATCGTTGGGGATAAGAATAATTGGATCCCTCCTTACGACCGTGAAGAATAACCTCTAACCAATAGTAAGTTTTTTTTTCAATTTCTATATCTTTTTTTTTTTTTTTTTTTTTTTTTTTTTTTTTATTTACGAATCCGCATCACCCTCAAGTGCTATTAGCGGTCTGTAGCTATTTATTGTGTTTGTTTAATATTTTGGATACATATAGACAGGTCACATGTTTTAAAGTACTTTTAAATTTTATGGTAAAAGTTTGAGATTTGCAGATATTTAATAAGGTTTTTCACATTACTGCTGTTGTTTAAAGTATTTTCCAGGGATTCACTTATGTTGCATGCTAGTCTGTTGGTATGATATAGCGGACACTCAACTAAAAAATGTTTCACTGTTAACGGCTGCTCACAAATAACGCATTCTGGTCTTCTATATCTTTGCTGTTGTAAAAGTTTAATTATTACTACTTTGATTATTTCTGAAAATGTCAGTATATTAGCTGTATTATTTCTACACAGTGTTGACTTTTAATCTCAAAACTTTTATTATTATTCATATTATTTTTTCTATTTGTTGTGAAAGCATTTTTTTTTCTTTTTTATTATTTTTCTCTTAAATAAGTTAGCTATGTGGTTGATTGAAAATGGTTATTATTTAACCATGTTCAACCTCACGATCGACACCAAGCGGGAAGGTCATAGCTATATCGATCAGGTTAAAGGGATATCTAGGATGGATAGTCGGTTTTTAATAAAACAACAATAATTTTTTGAGGAAGGGGCACATCTTTTTTCGTTTCTGAAATACATATTAAATTATTATTTCATTTAGGTATAATTAATTACCTTACCTTATTACCCACACCACCAGCACCTGCAGTAGTCCCGGGGCTGGTTCGAACCCCGCCGGTGTTGGGTTGTACCAGAGCGTAACACCTTGGTACGACCCAAGCCCTATTAGCCAAGATGGCCTATCCTCTGGGTGAAGTCCTGTTACCTCCACCGTTATGATGTCCAATAGCTGTAAAGTGCATAAGATAAACATCAAATATATGACATTTGTAATATACTTACAGCTAGGTGTAGCGGCAGCCTCTGTCTAATAGTTAATACTATTTGTTCCGAAAAAAATTAGATTAGTAACATTTTTTGACAATAAAAAACGTATGTTCCTTGCCCATGATTCTCGTAATATTGATATTAAAATTCATATAACAGTTTTATTTATTTGATTCCCCACCGCTTGTGGCATTATCTTCCTTTATTATTCCTGCATGGATTTCTAACCACTATGATATCTTTTACCCGCAAACCATAGCGACCTTCTACTGCAAACTACATTGTAACAAAACTGATAATTTATAAAATAACATTTTGTATGCATTATTTTATTTCACTACGTATTAAGTATAAAAAAACAGTCATGACTGAGTGTGAATATCTCTTAAAAATTGATTTAACACTTATATATACTAGTTTATTTCGTTGTTATTGCCCAGTTCAAAGAGGTAGCTCTGTATTTGTATGTTTTAAGTTAGGCGGTGTTTTTATAGGGAGGAAGTGCTGTTGAGAGGCAACTATGGTGAAGGGGATGTTTTGCAAATACAGTTCTACAACTCCGGCACCCGATTTAGAGTTTTTAACTATTATATTAACGAACATATTTATGAAATGGTAAATGGTACTGAGGGTATATTTGTTGACGGATTTTATAATAGTAACGTTTCTGTCATGCCCATGGAACATATAGTAACTTTCTTTGGTAAGTTTTACTTAAAACTTAACGCCGTTCCAACAGCAGAAACCTTAGTGGTGCACATCTTTCAGGAAACTCTGTTACGTCGGAAAATGGTTAAAGAGGGGTTGGGAAAACTCTGTTACGGTGGAAAATGGTTAAAGAGGGTGTTTCGACAATTTGGGCTATTGAGTTATGGGTGTATGGTGTGTATGGGTATATGGGTGTATACCGTGTCTCTGTACTAAGATCCTGAGCCAAAATAATTTTTATATTATTCTAGTGATACTTTGTTGCTTACTCACCTCTATTTTTTTTACAGAAAACCTTTTCAACTAATAGTACTTTTGATGAGATAACCTCACCCGACCTGTATATTTATGTAAGTATTTATATCTCTATATTAAGTTTGAAGATAACATATTATTTTGTCGTTCGCATTTTGCTTCAAATGGTTGATTACCAGTTAGACTTTTAAGAATTATTCTTTGTTTTTAATTTAAGCTACTCTCGTCATTTACCAGAAATATGTTGGCCAAAACAATTTAAAAAGAGGGACAACAGAAACGTGCTTTTAAAATGTAAATGTTACGCGTCATACACATTTTTTGAATTGTGTTATGGGTACATGATGTAGTTTTTAAACGCGTTAAATAATATACAGGGTGTCTCATTATATTCTGACTGTTTTTAAGAGCATATATCTTCGAAACGGTTCTGGATAATAAGATGCGGTTTCCACAGTTAGGTTTAAAATTACCGTAAGTTTTGTTGTGACACATTTATATAAATGGCATACTTCCGGTTTACCCGCTAGAAAAGTGGCGTATTTTCCGAATACAGTAGATGTAATTTTTCAAATGGGACACCCTGTATATTTAGCAATTTCTTGAAAGACGCATATTTTTACTTTATAACGGTACTTTAAAGTTTAAAATCGGTGCACAGGAAGCGAAGTTAGATAACTTTAACTAAGATACTGTAATGATTTAGATATAAAGTTGGAACTTTATTAGCTAAAGTGAACTGTAAAAAACAAATAGGAACATGTTTTAGGGCACTCTAAAACAAATATTTGATGTGTCTTCCTTCTTGGTCCATACATTTGTGGAATCGAACCAAGTTGTCAAATGCTGCTGTCAGCATTTCAAAAGCAATATTTTCCATTACCTGCCGTATGTTATTTTTTAATTCCTCAATAGTAGCAGGCATCGGGTTGTAGACTCTATCTTTCACAAATCCCTATACAAAAAAATTTGGAACATTCAGGTCTGGAGAATTTGGAGGCCATTCTATTGGATCAGTCATACCAATACAATTATTTCCAAATTGTTGGTTAACAGACTCTCTTGCTATGTTGGAATAATGGGGTGGAGCCCCGTCTTGTTGGAAGTAAACATTTTGGTTCAAAATACCATCTTGTTCTAACTGGTTCTAACACAATGTGACTTTCTGTCAATGATCGTATCCCACTTAAAGTTATATAACTTCGCTTTCTGTGCACTGATTTTAAACTTCAAGGTACCGATAAAAAGTAAAAATATGCGTCTTTCAAGAAATTGCTAACTATACAGGGTATCCTATTTGAAAAATTACATCTACTGTATTCTGAAAATGCGCCACTTTTCTAGTGGGTAAACCGGAAGTACGCCATTTATATAAATTTGTCACAACAAAACTCACGGTAATTTCAAACCTAACTGTGGAAACCGCATCTTAATATCTAGAACCGTTTCGAAGATATAAGCTCTTGAAAACAGTCAGAATATAATGAGACACCCAGTATTAACAATACAGTACTATTCAAAAGTCCCCTCTCCCTCGTATCTTTTGAACGGCTACACTTACATTAATAAAATTTGGAGAGTGAAAATAAGGTGTTGTAAACTTCTCTACGAATGGTAACAGGTGACGTAATAGTAATAGATGACGTCACAGTGCCACTCTGGCCAATAATTTTAAATAGGATCTTATGGCAAGTGATATCTCGTTTGAAAGGCATTGACATTGGCACATAGCCATATTAATAATTTTGTTCGGGCTTAAACTAATTTTGACGGATAAATTAAATAAATACCAAAATTATTATTTCATATTTAAATATTGAAGATTTTTCAGTCCGCCTCTGGTTAGTTGTCAAAAAATTGACGTTTTTAATTTGATAGTATTTGTTGCTTTGCAAAGTTTTTCTAAATAGCTTAAATATTTAATTTAATTTTTGTTTAACGAGACTTAAGAGTTTACATAGGCGAAATGGTACGTACTCAAGCCGACAAAGTAGCAGCTATCCTAATAATTGGTGAATCTAGAAAGAATCTCCATGAAGCGGAACGTTTATTTAATAAGAGATACCCAGATCGCCCTATCCCGAGAACTTATTTGAGGGAGCTTCTCCACTACAAGTTTGAAGCAACAGGTAGTGTTCAAGATGCCAAACGATCTGGTCGACCAACATTTAGTGACATTTAGTGATGATAAAAAAATTAATATAGTTGATGAAATGGTAGTGAACCCTACTTCCTCTTCAAATAAAGTTGCGTCTATCTGTGAAGGAAGTAAAATTACAGTACAGAGAGTGTTGGCTAAAAATAAATTTCATCCATACAAATTAAAAATGGTGCACCACCTTTCGGATGACGACCCCGACAGAAGACTCGAATTCTGTGAATGTATGACAAATAAAATTAGTCAAAACCCACATTACACAAAAACAATTTGTTTTAGTGACGAAAGTACTTTTTGCCTCAATGGAAATGTGAATACACAAAATGTAAGGTATTGGAGTGACACAAATCCTCACACCTTTCGTGAACAACATACCCAATTTCCAGAAAAAGTCAATGTTTGGGCAAGTATTTTGGGAAACTACATAGTTGGTCATGTTTTCCAAAATTCAAATTTAAGCGGTGAAGTGTATCTGGGTTACAAAATGCAATTGAGCTGTTAATTCTTGGAATTCTGGAAGATAATCCAGATGAATTCGGCCATCTGGAAATAACATTTCAACAAGATGGTGCTCCTGTACATTATTATGGTGCAGTAAGACGTTACCTGGATGAAGAATATCGAGGTAGATGGATCGGCCGGCGACGTCCTATAGAATGGCCACCTCGGTCACCAGATCTGACACCATTAGATTTTTTCTATGGGGGTACTTGAAATCCAAGGTTTATACTACGGCACCAGGTAGCAATGGCGTTTTGAAGGAAAGAATTATTGAAGGATGCAACCCATTCGAACGAGTACGACAAGAGTTTACTAATAGGATGTATAACTGTCAGGAAGTAGACGGAGCACATTTCGAACACTTGCTATAAGAATCCATTGTTGATATTTGATTAATTAAATTTAAAAAAATAATTTCAATAATTTCGGTATTTATTTAATTTATCCGTCAAAATTAGTTTAAACCCAAACAAAATTAATATGGCTATGTAGCCAATGTCAATGCCTTTCAAACCAGATATCACTTACCATAAGGTCCTACTTAAAATTATTTGCCAGAATGGCACTGTGACGTCATCTATTACTATCACGTCACCTGTTACCATTCGTAAAGAAGTTTACAACACTTTATTTTCACCCTCCAAATTTTATTAATGTAAGTGTAGCCGTTCAAAAGATACGAGGGGGGGAGGGAACTTTTGAATAGCACTGTATATAAGAAAATATCATTATTAGAATTTATATTAGAATTATTCTAAAAGACTTGAAATAGTTGCTAATTTTGCTAATTTTCTAGGACACTGCGACTGTGGTAATAGTACATCTGTGGAAATATTTAAACAAACCTACAATGTACGAGTTGAATGTAAACTGGTTAGAAATAAAAATAAAAAATGTGGGAAACGATATTTCAGACAACCAAAAAGAAAAGAAATTGCCGAATGTCTGAAAATTGAATCAATAGTAGTATTTCGTTCCCAGGAAGCAGATAATTTGATGAAGCAAGGTGATATAGAGCCTCCTCATCTTTACAAACCAAATGTACTGAGAACTGCAAAACATGCTTTATTAGCACAAGAATATTTGCATAAAGATCCAGTCCAAGCACTTCGGTTGCTTAAACTTTGATCTTTACAAGGAATTATCCATAATATCGGACTCGACCCTTTTTTGTCCATTTTTGGAGTATACACCAACAGCATATGTATAGATCATCGATAAAATGCGAAAAGGCATCCATTTCAATTCCACTGGTGGTATAATAAAAAAAAAATAGAAAACCCCATGGTTTGTTATGCATACCGGATTCCAGCAAATTTCGGTGCTTCAAATGTTAAGCAAAGTACATATTACAAATATAATATTCTACTGGTTATCTGAGTGGATAAAATCTCAATATTCGAATGCAATAACGAACGAAAATGTTACTTGCTTCATAAGAATAGACGTTGTCCATTTCATTAAAATTTATGTAAACTTTTGTAAACCGCTAAGCCTTAACAAATCCATCAGAGTATTTTTTTGCTATTCTCGATCAGCTTATACTTTGTAAAGGCGTGAATAGTGCAAGAAACATTTTATTCAATTTCCTGGTGGTTGGAAAAGTAAAACTTATCTACTGGTAACATTTCTTCTTGCATCGCCAGTAAAAAGAAATTGAGAGATATGTTGGATCCTACAAATTATGATGATGTGGAACACGAGTAGGAAAATTCTGTTGAAGGGAGTATATCACAAAGTAGTTTATTTTCTGAAGTTGTACATGGTGAACCAACAACCAAAGAAAATAAGTGTGGGCCAACAACATAAATGAAGAATACCTGTGCAAGAATACCAGCAACAAGTGCTTCTGTTGAATCAGAATTCAACATAATAAAAAATCATGTATTTAAATTATATAACAAACCGATACGGGCTGATGACTTTGTACTTGAATTTACAAAATTACTCAGTGGTACTTGTAAACTGGTGGGAGCAAATTTAAATCAAAATTTGGAACAAAAAGAAAACGGTATTCACTCTGAAAAGTCAAGAAGCTGTTGAAGCCACACAAGCAATAGAAAATTGGGGAGAAATTGCTCAATAAGGACCGAGCAAAAAGTTCAAACATTTACAAAAGTCACGCGAGGTTGTACAATCAATGAATCCAAATAAGAAACTTTTGAAGTTACCCTTATTGAAGGATGGAAATAATCCAGCATTGCAGGTTTGTACAATTGATATATCAGTAAATACCTATAGTAATGATTATTACCTTTAATCCTGATAATATAAATATACAGGGTGTACCAATCTTACGACAAACTTCGGTATATGGGTTATTTTAAGAGATATCAAAAAATGTTATCAACAAAAATAGTAGATGTGCTGAAAGGTCCATATTTTGAAATCATATCGAACTAAACAGAGTGCTGAATAAGTGCGCTACAAACCAAACATATGATTTTTCAAATGGTAACCCCTGTATATTATACCGAATTCGGATTGGTTACATTTTTTTGAAGCTTTTGTTAAAAGGTTTTGCCACGTTATACAGAGTCCTTCAAAAGATATGGACACGTTTATGTGAAAATCGTAGGTAAATCAACGCTCTGTAGCTTGTTGTACGTTGAAGAAAAAAAAAATGTATTTTGCCAAACACAGTTTTGTAATATGATGCAATATCTCCGTATCCTATTGAATTTCAATTATATTCTTTCTTGTATACAGGGTGAACGGAAACTCGAACCTATCATTTTATTTCTTCTTTCAAATGGAACACCCTGTATTTTATAGCAAAAGTAGAATCTTCGATTATTATCATTATTATTATTATTATTACAATAGGGTACGGGCAGGAATCCTAAGATCCATAAGCCCTGAATTGTACTAAATAAATATTACAAAAATTAAAGTAATTAGACAATTTAAAAAAAAAGAAAAATTAGAAAAAAAAATAATTAGGTGGAGAAAAAAAAATTAATTAGAAAAAAGAAAAGCGTCCAGTCTATTCTTAAAAATATTGACAGAGGGTGCCGTTACAATACCCTCAGGTAGATGGTTCCATGTTGAAAAGACACGATTACACAAAAAATGTTGCCTTGTCCGACAAGTGAATATTTCTTTTCTTTAATTTTTGTCAAGCATTCCCTATACCCAGAGTTTATGGAAACACAGTTATTTTGTAAAATTTATTGTAAAATATAACTACTGACCTATTATGTGAAAGCATTAAACGTTGTATGTAACAAAAAATCCTAATTAATGATAAATTTCAATGAACAATTTATTCTAAACAAAACTAGCCACCATAAGTATAATACCAACCGTAATATTAAACTAAAGGTTAAAAATGTTCACCGTTAACATCAATGAAATGCTGCAGAATAGTTCAAATGATTGACTAACATTTCTCAGCATATCAACGTTAGCAGATCGAAATGCCGCACTAATTATCTCTTTCATGTCATCTCTAATAGTCGGGAATTTTATGAACTTATTTCTCGCAAGACCCGAAAAAAATAAATATACTTTTAATACATCGGGTGACCGAGCTGGCCAATCAGTTGGGCCCCCTCTTACAGCATTGCATTGATGTTAACGGTGAACACTTTGAATCTTCAGCTTAATATTACGGTTAGGATTATACTTTTGGTAGCTAGTTTTGTTTAGAATGAATTATTCATTAAAATTTCTCAATAATTGGGATTTTTTGTTACATACAACGTTTATTGCTTTCACATAATAGGTCAATAATAATAGTTTACAATAAATATCACCTGATAACTCTGTTTTTATAAACTCTGGGTATAGGGAATGCTTGACAAAAATTTAAGTTACATAATTGAAGATTTTATTTTTGCTATAAAATACAGGGTGTTCCATTTGTAAGAAGAAAGAAAATGACAGGTTCGAGTTTCCGTTCATCCTGTATATAAGAAACAATATCATTGAAATTCAATAGGATACGGAGATATTGCATGTTATGAAACTCTGTTTGGCAAAATACATTTTTTTTCTTCAACGTACAACAAGCTACAGAGCGTTGATTTACATACGATTTTCACATAAACGTGGCCATATCTTTCAAAGGACTCTGTATAACATGGCAAAACCTTATATTAAAAGCTTTAAAAAAATGTAACTAACCCGAATTCGGTATAATATACAGGAGTTCCCATTTGAAAAATCATATGATTGGTTTGTAACGGAGTTATGCAGCACTCTGTATAGTTCGACATAATTTCAAAATATGGACCTTTAACACATCTACTATATTTGTTAATAACATTTTTTAATATCTCTTGAAATAACCCCGAAGTTTGTCATAAGGTTGGTACACCCTGTATGTAGGATATCAAGTAGTACTATTCTTAAATTGTATTTGTGTTTCAGGCTGTAAAATTCGGAGAAGCAGAATACTCTTATTCCAATACTGGCGCTTTTGATAGTCTTTTCCAATTATTTCGATTTGATCAACCTGGAGTGAAAATTTTGCTTGAACAATTAACAAAAGAAGAAAAATCGTTTTTCTCAAAATATGCTCAGCTGATACTCCACGTATTGAATGATGGAATTCATTTTAGTACCTACAGGCACAGAGCGGAATTACTCAACATAATTTTCGAAACGTCTGTGAAATCAGTTATGCCCAACAAATTCATCTCACCAAGCATGACATCTATATGCCTTGGTTATTTGATAATACATCCAATTTGAAAACGTCGTGGTATACTAATATTAGACATTTCTGTCGAAACTAATTTTGAGTATGTTTTTAATGTTGAAAACTTTTAATTAAAATATTTTGTTACATTGAACTTACATTTCGTATTGTTGCTAATTTTTCTCTTTTTGTTATAAGAATGAATGAATGCCCGTATTCATAGTCCTCCCTTAAGTATGAGTGTGAGGGTAAGGGTAGGTTGAGGGCACTTAGGTGTTTCATAAACAACCCTCAAGATCCAAGGGTCGCTCAAGTCACCCTTAACTCAAGTGAAGGCGTGACTACCCTTGAGAGCACCTTGAGTGTTGATTCGACAGTTTTGACATCTCAGGTTATATATATTATCATATATAATACCACGAGAGTGAAAATTTTGTCGGCAAAATTTTTCGATTGTCATGAAAGTTTGTTGCTTGGCAATTTTGCGAATGACATTTTGGATTAAATGTCATGAGCAAAATTACCTAAAAGCAACAAACTTGTAGACGACAAGAGAAAAATTTTTAATTGAGTGGTATTCGACATGACTATTTCACGAGAGAAAAATTAAAAAAATCATATGTTTAAACGATTTATTTATTGCAAACTTCAATTATACAAAGCCAAAAAAATAATAACATGAAAAAAAATTACTTATTTATGTAAAAGGTACAAATATTATAATTGTATAAGTTGAAGCATTATTTTGGGGATTGTTTTGCATCATAACCTGTGATGAATTTAAGTTAGAAACTGAGGATCCCTTTTCTTTATTTTTATTTTCTCGAAGGTTCTCTATAAGTTGGAAATGGTGTTCTTCATTTAATTGTAAATATGGTTTCAAAGAATGGGCAGAAGAATGTCCTGTAAGCTTAATTACTTCTTGTTCACCAACTCCTTCTTTTGCTAATGCAGATATTGCAGAAGCTCTATGTGAATGATTGGTTATTTTTAATTTTTTTGTGTCTATACCAATTGATTTTGCCGATATTTTCGTCCTTAATATCACAATTGGCAGCTTCATTTCCACGCCATGCTAATTCGAACAAACATAAATGAAAAAACTTTTTTTGTAACCCATCAGGATTATCTTCAGAATAGCTTTCTACCATTTCCATTATTTCTTCTTTGGTAAACGCGTTAGAACTTCTTTTTCTGGTTTCAGGTTCAGCCTGAAGCTTTTTACGTTTTGTATCCCTGGCCAATCTAGCAAATTTATAGGTAATATCTTTAAATGGATCAATTTTAATGTTAAATTCTAGAAAATATTTTTCCTAAACCATTTAAGCAGTCGTATTCCAAAGTTTTTTCACACTAGCTTCAGTATAATCAGTTCCATCTCTTTTTTTCATGTTAAAACCATAATCTTCAAGAATTTTTGCTATAACTTGTTCAAAAGTATCCTTTTCTAACGTATAATTACGTGCGTCCAGAAACATTCTAAACTGTTCCCACCAGACTTTTTTGTCTCCATTTCATTTCGCGGCATACTTTGCTTAATTGTACTCTCTATTTCATTTATTGAATTATTTCCAAATCTTGTATTATTCATGTTTTTTTTTATTTTATTTTTTTTTATTCTGTTATTTAACGTCGGTCTATTTCTGCGACTGTGGCTAATCACCGACGCCGGGAGCACTCTACCCCTAACCGGAAATTTTGGCGAACCCACTAGTGTTCCAACCAGTGGTAGCGTTCTTTAACGAGCCCAACATCCATGGACTCGGGACCTCGATTTTACGTCTCCTCCGAAAGACGGCATATCTACATTATACCTCGTGCTCATTGGTATAATGCCTGCGAGCTGTGATATGCTAGTCCGCTGCAGGCTGTATGGGCCCCATACGATGGTTTTCCCTGGCATGGTCGTCACCCATCCAAGTACTAACCATGTCCGACCTTGCTTGACTGTAATTATCGCATCGAACGCGTTCCACTACAGTGCTGGGTCGTCGCCCATTATTCATGTTAATAATACTTATTTAAATTTTTGAAACAGTTTCAATAATTTTAGACAGTTAAATAAATAAATAAACAACTTAGTTTCCTTACAAACCACTAACAAAGATTTTATATTGAATTTTATCACAGATTGATAGAATTTTATACACATAGATTTGATATATTGAACGTCAAAAAATTGCTGCGACAAGACAAAAAATTGCCAGTTCAAAACCTTTAAATTTTGTCAGTTATCAATTTACTCTAGTGAAATAGTCATTTATCTTTGGTTATAGCAACAAAATTTATCATTTTTTGAATACATTTTACTATGGTAGTAAATAGGTATTTATGTTTAGGTAGTTTGTTATTAAGGACTTTATTAGGAATAGTTATTATAATTTATACAGTTTGCATAAGATTCTTTTATAAGTTTTTTTTTTGAAAATGGAAGAATTTGACGAACTTTTTGGGAGTTATGAGGAATTCGAAGAATCGAATCGCTTGCCTAAAAAATACATAAGGGACATGCAGAATCCTTTGGAAATATTTGAGGAACGAGAATTCCAAAGAAGATTTAGATTTAGTAAGAACTGTGTTACTATGGTTTGCTGCCACTTGTTCTGCAGCATCTGATTAAAAATAACAATCGTGATCTACCAATTCCACCAATATTACAATTACTGGTTGCACTTAGATTCTATGGTAGTAGCAGTTTTCAGGTATAGATTGTCACAGCTATACAAATAAGATGACATAAATATAAATACTGTTTTAGTTGATTCATGCAGATGTTCGTGGCTTCAGTCAATCGACAGTTAGTAGGATAATTAAAAATGTGTCGGTGTGCCTAGCGGGATACTTGAACAACTATGTTTATTTTCCACAAAACGCCAACAGTTTCTCACAAAATACTACTGCCTTTTACCGAATTGCAAACTTTCCAAGCATATCTGAATGTATTGACTGCACACATATAAAAATTTAAAATCCTGGGGGTGTTAATGCAGAAGTATTTCGAAATAGGAAGGGTTGGTTTTCCCTAAATGTTCAAGTAAGATCTTTAACATTTCAAAGTACAAAATTTCCCCTAAACACATAAATTTTCAGGTTGTATGTGGTCCTCATTTGGAAATATTTAACATTGTTGTTCGACAACCTGGATGAACACATGATAGTGTGATTTTTAATCGCAGTGCAGTTCGAACTCGTTTTAAGCTGCAACAAATTCCTGGCCTGCTTCTTGGTGATAGTGGTTATGCTTGTCAGAATTATTTATTAACACCCATGTTAAATCCTGTCGCAGCGAATGAACAGAGGTATAATGCTGCCCATAAACGAAGACGGAATCTTGTAGAACAAGAATTTGGAAAAGAAGATTTTCCTGTCTACGAAATGGCTTACGCACTAAAATTGATACTTCTGTGGCTATTATTTGTGCAACAGCTGTTTTATATAATATAAGCATAATCTATAATGAAAATAGAATCTCAGATATCATGATGATGATGGTGACGACGATCTGCAATATAATATAAACAACCAAGCAAATAGCAAACAATGTAGGTTTGGCATTTCGCACAGCTTTCATTAATACTCATTTCCGTCATTAAAACACATTGGTATTAAAAAGGACATTTTATTTAAAGAAAATCTTTAGGATTAAAAGTTTCCAAATCAATTTCTGAAATATCTATCACCAATTTCATTTCAGCTAGCTGCTGCTTTACTTTCAAAACAGCCAGCAAATGCTCCATTTCAGCTGTTTGCATCCTCTCATTATGGAGTTCCCTTTGATGTATGATAGCTTCTTATATCTTTGTAATACGGAGTGTCTTCTCATAATTTGCAACAAAATCATTGTTTTCAACTTTCCTCCTTTTCTTGGCTGGTGTACTTACATCAATCACATCAGTACTACTTGTCGAAGGAGTTGATGTTGATGCTTTATCTACAACAAAAATGTATTATCAATAAACTATAATAATTGAATTATTTTTTCTTTCATATGTTGTGTTTTTTTAGAAATCTTTAATGTAGGTATTTTTATTGGTTCTAGTTTGTTTGTTATTTTAAATTGTGTTCAATTCAAAGTTAGATCAGATTAGATTAGTATTGGAGTGGCTCTTTGTCCTATCCCACTGCGACCTTTGCAGATCTATTGTGGGCCTCCCCATATTTAGAGCTCAATATCTAGCTTTATTCTTTTTATTAGACTTAATAGCCTGGATACCGCCTCCTTTGCGTAGCTCTCTGCCCTCGGTTTTTCTTCTCCGAGTAAGTGAAACCGCACCCTTGCTAGGCCTTCGCACTTACAGAGTCAATTTAAAGTTTCTTTTTACTATTAGTTGATAACATGCATGTAAAATATAAATATGTATTTGAAATTGGAATAAATAAACATTATTTATCGTATTTGTTGACTTTGGTTTTCTGTTTGATAGGTAAAAAGTGCAAAAAGTGACTATAGCTACATACGTTGCTGTTCATATACACTGGTACAACAGTGACTGGGGGAACGCCACCTGTTAATAGTTGTTTCTGTTCGGATGACTGTATTCAGTTTCCGTTACCTATAAAATATTTTCCACATGAATACATCCAAGTAAATAAATAAAA
>CAJUYI010005598.1:0-15398 GCA_910591695.1 Galerucella pusilla
ATAGAACCTAAATCCTTCAAATTAAATCTTTTAGAAGCCCTAGAGATTAAAAATGGTAGAACGTGTCGCGGGACACACGGTAGGAACGTTAGTTCCTTTTAAGCAAAAGTTATGTAATACATCTGACGTTATAGATAAACAATTTGCATATTCTTTGGTGGTTGAGTAGTAAGCACACCAGACTCTCACGCGGTAGACCCGGGTTCGATACCCCGCGTGTAATTTTTTTTTATTGTTAATTTTATTTTTAAATAATCATTCTGCTTGATATTAATAACGACAACAGGTAGACGTTTGAAATATTAAGCAGAATATTCATTATTATAGATAATAGTACGGTACCCTCCATGAGGGAGTCCGACTGGCAACATCTTCTTATAACAGCATCGTATATTTAAAAAAGGAAACCGTAGCATTATACAAATTGGACATTCGTTTACCACAAAATTAGTGGAAACATAAAATTGAATTGTTAAATTTTTAATTTGAAGTTATATTACAGTTTATAGAAATTTTTCTTTTCTAGATTTTTTCCTAAGTGGGTCTTAGAAAAAATATGCTGCTCGACTCGTGTGGATTGTCCATATCGCACTTGAACGATTGAGCACTCCGCCTACGGCGTCGTGCTCCATCTTCGTCCTCGTGCGATATGGCCATCATATCCACACTAGTTGCACAAACTACAATTTCTTTCAAAATATGCCCTTTTACATTTAAAAACTACCTGCCAAATGTCAAATCAATTTATCCATCCATTTTAAAGTTATCGAATTAAAACATTCAAGTTTTCAAATTTTCAACACCCTGTATTTCGAAAAGTAGCTAGACCCCTTAATCGCGCAAAAAAATTATGGAAATAATAGTAAAAATTTATCCGAACAAATTCAAGTAGATCACTAGCACTGCGAATAGCATAGAATTTCAATATAGCATCGGTGGTTCAGTGGTTAGAATGCTCGCATTGCAAGCGGGCGGCCCGGGTTCAAATCCGGGCAGGAGCATATTTATTATTATGAATCGCTGCTTCGTAAACGAGAGAGAGACTAAGGAGGCACAAGCACGCAAAGCAAGGCACATAACGAAGCAATGTAACATAACGTAGCGTAACGTAACGCGTAACGGTCAGATCTTTTGCGTCGCGACCCCTGGTCGCTCAAACATAACCTGGCGTAAAGAACTAAAGTTCCAATAAAAACAAATATTCAGATAATCTTCTTTACGCCCAACTTGATATTAACAATTCTCCCTTATTAAACCTTTTTACCTAGAAAAGTTCCTGTAGGATTGTTTGTGAATGAGTTTCCAGGTAAACTTGTTAAATACTTTAGTTAATCCCATATTTAGACAAATTCATTTCATTTCCTTGTACCTAATTAGATTATAATTTTATTGTTAAATATCCGTATAATTAAGTATTAAGGCACTGTATAAATTGAAAATTTCTCATTATACCTCCATTCGTTTGAAAAAGCTACTGTGTTAGCGAAACGCGTCACAACTTTAAGGTTAAATATAATGTAGATTTAACAAAATAAAATTGTTTGATTTTATAATGTATTTTATGTAATTGCCATAACCATACTTTCATTTTTGTTGAGCATGTCAATTCATCAGTTATTAGTTTCTGAGATATTTTAATTTTTCTGTGCAAAGTATTTTAATTATGTGATGTTATATAATAAGGACATATTCCATTGTTATAAAAATGTGTTGTTTTTGCGTGTTGTTTCTCATTTCTTCATAAGTATCGTTTTTCATGAACCACCAAGTGCAAACTATTATCTGGTGAACAATGGACATAGCTTCCCAATGACTTTGTGCGGAAAAAAGGAAAATATTTCTTAAACGAATAACTCAAGTAAGGGAAATCATGGCTCCTTTTGGTATCTTTTAGGATGATAGACCTACTTCGTCATGATTAGTATATTGTATACCTAGGCGGTGGAGTTTCTGAAAAATGCCAAGGCCGAAAGAAAATATGGATTCCTCGAGGCCTGGATAGAAGCACTCAACTGCCATGGTTCACACATAATCATTTATCCTACACAATAATTCTGCCGTCCAAAGCTAAACCCCCGTATTTGAGAAAAAAACGAAAAATGAGATATTGTGTCTGGTATAATAAAAATATTAAAAACTTGGATCTTTTCTATGCTATAACCTCGTATTTTGCTCAAAAACTCTAAAAAACGATCCTTTTTTTGACCGTATTTGCAAAAAATGCCTTAAATGCTAAGAAAAGTTCACGTATTTTTGTTGTACTATAGGATAAACACGTACTTGCAATCAAATACGTAGATTTTCTTTAGTATAATTCAAATACGGGTATTAGGCCAGCCGCAAAATGAGAGGCAGCTTGGTGAGGTGGCTGGAGAAAACTGCTAGCGCGGGTTCGGCGCAAAATAAGATGCAGAGTGTAGCTATAGTCACGGCGAGACGGTACAAAAAATACGATGGTATTGTCCCTAGTTTAATTACGGCCTCATTTTTCATATAACGATAATCACCGTATGGGTTTTTATTTTATGAAAGTGTGAATGTGAAAAAATGAATTTACTCGTCCATTTCTTCCACTGTAATACAGGTTCTATAATTTGAAGCCATTTTAGGTGAAGCTATATTATACATTGAAGTTTAATTGTTATTTTACGCCATTTTTATTGTTTTGCAAATACGGGGGTTTAGCTTTGTCCGGCAGAATTGTTGGTAAATTCTTTTTATAAAAATTTTATTCTATAATATGAAATTCATCACTGTTTTTATCCTACACAATAATTGTTGGTAATATTTCATATAAATTATTCCATCTGATTCAGGCTCCATAACTTGAAATAATAAAAAGTTGAGAGGTGTCAAGGGACACCCGGATGGAACGAAGTTCCTTTCGATTAATTAGTGAAGGAATTGTACATATACATACACACACCGAAACATTTATATATATATATATATATATATATATATATATTATGTACTCTGTCTGTCTATTCTTTCATACACGTCATAGATGCGCGGGACTTTGTAAACACAACAGAGTATATATATATATATATATATATATATATATATATACTTCGTAAACACAACAGCGTATAGGTTAGAACACGCACGGCTTGCTAAATACATACGTTGTGAAATTGTAATATTAAAATTCATTCATTATTATTAAGTATTTTTT
Source organism: Galerucella pusilla (assembly GCA_910591695.1). Classification (NCBI taxonomy): domain Eukaryota; kingdom Metazoa; phylum Arthropoda; class Insecta; order Coleoptera; family Chrysomelidae; genus Galerucella; species Galerucella pusilla. Next base: position 3,179 of record CAJUYI010005598.1, read on the forward strand.
ATTATTTATTATTTACAAAAAACCTGTATACACTCAACAAAAATAATCGTCGCGACACCACACTGTTCAATGCGAAATAGAAATGATTATTTTTTTCAGTTGTCAAAATCTGACATTTTGGTGGTTTTAACCAATAGCAATACATTATTCTAGCCAATCATTCGGTATTATACTGATAATTCTGCTTCCTCATCGATAAAACCTTGTTTACATCGAAACGTCAAAATTTTACTGTGAATATGTCAGCATTGACAACTAAAAGTGCTTCGAAGTTTATTGAAAAATGAACACAAACCGATTCAGTGCCATCACGCAAAGGAATATTGAACATTCAATACAAAATTTTAAATTGTTGAAAAAAATAATCTTCCCAAATACAACTCGCTCTTCAAATTTAATCACATAATTTTTTATTTTCATCACTCAAACTTGTTTATTTGAGGTAAAAACATTCAAACAAACCGAATTTAGATAAAATCCCTCGTCCTAACGGACTCGTGATTTTATCAAACGGTTTGTTTTCATATTTTTGCCAAATAAACAAGTTTTCGTGAAAAATAAAAAATTATCGATAAAATTTGAAGCACTCGTGGTATTACCTTTGAAAATATCTGACTTGCTTTCTATAAGAGAGAAAGATACAGACAGAGAAACATGCGCCGCCGTACAGCTTACAATAGCTTCCTATATCAAAAAGTGTCGTGACAAAACTTTTCGTAAGAATTTTATCCGTCTAGCCTCCTTTCACAACGCGCGATAAGGAACTTCGTTCCAAAAATTCGAACACTCCAAATTTATAATTATTCCGATCTTCGGAATATCATTGAATGTAACGTCTGTCAATTATTATCAATTTTCAATTTTCATATATTTCTCATTAAAGTGGAGCTAATTAGAATTTTCCAGCTCTATTTAAAATAGTAATTTTGTTGGAAGGTTATTATTTCTAGTATGATCTTGTGGTGAGTATACGTTAAACATATTGTAAGGTATGAAGCAGAATTTAACTGTAGTCAATTACATTTTTAAGTTATACAAACAGAATTTTGTATTAAAGCAACTAGTATTACCTACGCTAGCTGCATTTCCTTATCCGCACCTCCTGTACATCCATTTGTTGAAATGTTGGAAATATATTTTCAAAAATAAGAGAAATTGGTTTATCTTATGTACGTTCTGCAAAGCATCTCTGGAATTTGAGGAAGCTGTTGTCTTAAAAGACACAAATTTGCAAGCAGTTATCAAAGAAACTAGAAACTCTACCAGTGTTCCAGTAGGTGAGCAGTTGTGAGCAATTATTCAATAAACTCACTAGTTTACACTTGTGAATTCTGCAATTTCCAATAATGAAATTGAACAATTATTGCTTAGATTATCAAAAAAGTAGATAAGTTCTCATGGAAAACCAGCTGTGGCAAATATATTAGGTTTTGTTTCTGTTCTGCTTTGATACGTTCCAGATACTGAAGGATTTTTTTTTCTCAGGAGCCGTCCCTTCGCCGGTACCACCTCAGCCTCCTGGGCTTATTGTGGATACTCCTAGTGTTCTGACTACAACCTATTCAGCCATTCCGTTCCCTGTATTAGCTCATACAGGTTCTTTGCTGGTTGGTTGTAGAAGTCTCCTGGAGTCATTTGGGGTCTATCATACCAGTTTCTGCCTTCTGTGGTCCAGCGACTCACAGTTGCATAGTATATGCAGAGCTGTTTCGGTATCCTTTTTGCATCTTCTGCATGTAAGGTTTCCGTTGTACAGCCCTATTTTATTAAGGTGCTCCTTTGTGGGAAAATGTCCCGTAAGTAGCCCCGTTATGGTGCGTAGTTTGTTCCTGCTCATTGAGAGCAGTTCTTTCGCCACTTTTTCTGATGGTTCTTTTATGAATTTCTTCCCATGTATTTGCCTGGTCGTATTCTTCCAATGTTTATTGTGTTGTTCTTTCAACCACCCTTTTAACCATGACCTCGTTAAGCATCTGGGGATGCCCACAGCAGGTTCGGGTCCGTTCATCAGAGTATATCTTCTAGAATTAAATTCAATCTAATCTCAAATTGATCCCACGTTACTGCATTTCCATCACTCGAGGACATTTAAAATTAATTGATTCATTATCAATGAGAGGAAATTTAAATAAAATATCAAATATTAACACAACAACAACAAAACAGAATATACCCTTAAAGTTTACAAAATAAAATTATCACCATCTTAAAGATTCAGTGTGATTTGCTGTAGATTTCTTCTTATTTTCCTCTTCAGTTGTCTTCTATAGTTCTTATATATGGACCATCCTAATTGTGGTACCAAAACAACCACAATGATATAAATAAGGGCCTTCATCTCCAGAACTGCTTTGATTTCTTCCTCTTGAACTATGAAATTGCTGTTGACCACCCCATTTTCCTGGACCGCTTGCTTCGTTGATTTACCACCCATGTTTCACAGAATTCCAATTGTTTGCAGGATCGCCATGTAATGTATGTATCCTACCATGGATATTTGGTAAATTATAGATGTGTAAGGGCCTCTGAATAGGTGGTGTTGCTGGTCACTCGGTGTGTCATCTTACAGGAATAAAACAACTACCTGTATCACTGGGACATGTTCTGTTTATTACCTTACTTTACTAGTATACATTAAACTACTTATTACTAACACTAATATTAATAGTAGGTAATTGTAATGATTAAAATGATTAGAATACTTAAAATGGAATTAGAATGGAATGAATCTTAAAACACTATCGTTAACATATTTATACGACAAGTCAAGTTCACCAATTGGTAAATATAAATAATACTGTTTATGTTTATTTCACGCTCTGAACTTGACTTCGTACGTGCAACCTTTCTATTTCTTATTTATAAAACAATTCATGATTTATTGGAATTAGCTTCAAGGGAATTTATGTCTTTTAATATTAAATATTTTATAATAATAATTTAAATAATTAATAACTTAATATTTCGGCCAAAAGGCATCACATAATAATTGTGGTATATCTGAGGGTTTTCTTTTGATGTTTGGGTTTTCCCTTCTGTCTTTGTTTTTTCTTTTGATTCTCACTTTTTTCCAATGACCTGAGTCATCTATCTCCATCTCAGAGTAGCTTCCTTCTGATTCTGATGTTTGGTATGTTTAATTATCGCCTTGACTGTTCATCGCGACACTCTAGGTGTTCACTCATCGACTACTGGTACTAGGTGTTTCAAGTGATTTGTTAGAAATATTTAAAACAAAAAATTTCTATTTTTGTTCGTTTTTCAATTAGGTACCTACGATTTATCCTTACCTTCCATTGGGATTGCTTTTGTAATTTTTACGTTATATGAAAAAGAAAAACAGATGAAAAGTATACTATTGCGAATGTCTTTTATATGATGGCACCATCCGTTATTACTAGAATTTTTGTCAAAAATATTCACCTATTGCTTGGCCTATACCTGGAAGTAGATATATCAATGGACATAAGCTGATAGAGTTTGTTTTTATGAAAAATACATCTTATTAGAATATAATTTTGTAGTTCAGCTTTGCATATTAAATTTTCCAAAATCCATCTTGGATTGACCTGAAATAGAAGGTCTTTTTGTTCTATCTTCTTCCTCCAATGATTGAATTTTATTTTTGTCTTGAAAATATTGTGTGTTATGTCGAGGATTCCTTAGAAGACTGGCGACGGAACAGTGTAACACTGGAGTGGGTCCCAGGTCATAAAGGAATCGCAGGCAATGAAAAAACTGACGAACTCGCAAGAGTAGGATCATCAACTCTGATGAACGAACCCGAACCTGCTGTGGGCATCCCCAGATGCTTAATGTGGTCATGGTTAAAAAGGTGGTTGAAAGAACAACACAATAAACACTGGAAGAATACGACCAGGCAAATACATGGGAAGAAATTCATAAAATAACCATCAGAAAAAGTAGCGAAAGAACTGATCTCAATGAGCAGGAACAAACTACGCACCATAACGAAGCTACTTACGGGACACTTTCCCACAAAGGAGAACCTAAACAAAATAGGGCTGTACAACGGAGACTTTACATGCAGAAGATGCAAAAAGGATACCGAAACAGCTCTGCATATACTATGCAACTGTGCAGGGCCGGATTTAGGGTAGGGCAACCGGGGCGAACGCCCCGGGGCCTCCACAAACGCAGGGCCCCCACAATAGAGACTTCGGGGAAAAAAATCTTCCAAACTCCAACTAGTAAGCATCTTTTCCTTTGATATTTTTTTTTGCCCTTTTACCTTTACCTACAGCCTACAGTACATACATGATAATTTGATTATATTAATCTTAAATAACAGAAATCATTGATCTATATTTGTTCACTCCAATCAGTCAATCAGAGGAATATCAAAATCTCAAATGGCCCTGATAAGCACTTCCAAGTCACTACCCATCTTGAGGGAGTACCCCAATCGCTTAATGGCTGAGTGGGGTGGTACTTGCCCGCAACCTCGGAGGCTGGGTATTCGATTCCGTGTCTCGACAATCTTTTTTTTATTATACAGTGTGGAAACCACTTATGGAATAAAATTCTTTATGTCATTATTTTAGAAAATTATAAAAAATGCCGAGACACGTCAACTTTTGAATTGAGTTGTGCGTTATGTAAACATAAATGTACAGGGTTATTCACGCAAGTATGCCATAGTCGGTGTTTTTTTTTTAATGAAACACCCTGTATATTTGCATATTTTTGAAATCCTCTTGATGAACCGTCGCCTATGATACCGGCCCAAACGTTCACCTTTGGAGGATACTGAGTATGTGTCTCACGCATCCAATTAGGATTCTCTGCTGACCAATATCTACAGTTTTGTCGGTTTACCTCTCCATTCAATGTGAATGTTGATTCGTCAGAAAAAAGAATGGTACCAAGAGCTATCTCATTTCTGTTCAGCTTATTCATCAATATTTCGCAGAAATCCATTCTACGATCTGGATCGTCTTCTGTTAACTCCTGCACAAAAATTAATTTGTAGGGATGAAGTTTTTCTTTATGAAGACATCTTAGAACAGTTGTATGACTAACATTATTTTCACGGGCAATTTGACGTGTACTTGAAGTTGGATTCTCTTCGACACTAACAAAATATCCACTTTCACATCATCTTCAACGAAGTGTGGTTTTCTTTTCAATGGTTTGACATGTCCAAGTTCTCTGAATTGTGCATGAATTTTAGACACAGTACTTTGTGAAATATTAGGAAATTCGGGATACCTGTGATTAAATATGTTTGCCACTTCAACTTGACTTCTGCAGTTATCCCCGTACCCGATCATCATTAAAATCTCAATTCGGTGAGTCTCAAGTAAATATTTCATTGTTATGTCGACAAGGAAAGAGTGTTTGACAAAGATTTTACTTTTTCAGTATAAACTGTCAACACATCAACAACTGACAGAGTAGAAAGCAATCCACATTATTTACCGATTTAAAACAATCCACATTATTTACCGATTTTGTCTAATTATTGGCGTTTTTAGGCAATTTTTAGGTATTTATCATAAAATTCATGGGCGTAGCAGGTTTTGTTTAATATACAAATACGTCTAATAATTAGTTAGTTTAGATTTTTGATAAATCCATGTTTAGCTAATTTAAAAAAGTACCAATATTTCAAGTGTAATAAATTATTAATTTTAAAATTTCACACTGTATAATTCATAATTGACCATACATTATTTAGTTTGTTGGAATCCGTTCATTAGGAGGATTTCAAAAATATGCAAATATACAGTGTGTTTCATTAAAAAAAACACCGACTATGGCATACTTGCGTGAATCACCCTGTACATTTAAATTTATGTTCACATAACGCACAACTCAATTCAAAAGTTGACGTGTCTCGGCATTTTTTATAATTTTCTAAAATAATGACATAAAAAATTTTATTCCATAAGTGGTTTCCACACTGTACATATAAATTAATTGCAGTATATGAACCGGTCAATCGGTGTTCTTCAATTCTTAAATAAATCAATTATTATTGACTAATTGGTAATTTTTTTCATATTTATATGTGTTTGTTTAATACTAATGGAATCTACTTGGGTTCACAATAATTTTTTTATTGAAAAACTCGACTGAAAAAAAATTGTTTACTTTATTTGGAAAATAATTTGGGGCGAAGGGGCCTCCGCTCCTTTGTTGCCCCGAGGCCTCTGGACCTCTAAATCCGGCCCTGCAACTGTGAGTCGCTGGACCACAGAAGGCAGAAACTGTATGATAGACCCCAAATGACTCCAAAAGACTTCTACAACCAACCAACAAAGAACCTGTATGAGCTAATACAGGGAACAAAATGGCTGAATAGGTTGTAGTCAGAACACTAGGAGTATCCACAATAAGCCCAGGAGGCTGAGGTGGTACCGGCGAAGGGACGGCTCCTTAGAAAAAAAAAGACTTCGACAAAATTTAAATTTAAAGCGGCTAAATGGACATTTTTTAATATGAAGCAAGGACTTCGGCTAAATTTAAATTCAAAGTGGCTAAATGGACATTATTCAGCCAAGTAACTCATTATGTAACTCTTAAAATTATATGCAGTATCGACCACTAGCATTGTAGCACATGTACTGTATGTCCCCCTAAATTGGAATCATATGGAAAACTTCTTTATTATTAATTTAAGGAAGAAAAGTTATTCTTCATAAAAAGTTCTGCATTATCTAAAACCTAGAATACAGTCATCAAATATCAAATTTTGTGAGTCGTATACGAGGTTTGTCAAAAAATATTAGTTTCACTCAGGAGTAAAGTACCTTTAAATTTGACAATATCGAAAAATGTTACTAAAAAAAGTTGATCAGAATTAAAAACTACGATTAAATAATATGTAATTACATTCACTTAAATTGAAACTTCGGATTATTTTATTTTTTACTAATGTTTCTATTTTGAAAGAACATTTAGTGATTACGAAGCACATGATAGTGTTTTAGCTTTTCCATGTTTTTTTAATAATTTTGCATTTGAAACGCGGAATAAGTGCATATTCATTTATTTTGCCAATAATAAAATACATTCAAATACTAAGTTATGGAATTAAAAGCATATTAATGTTAGAAACAAACAAATTTAATTTTTACTCATACTAATGCTTCGACATATCCAACTTTTTGGAACTTTAGTTCTTTACGTCAGGTTATGTTTGAGCGACCAGGGGTCGCGACGCAAAAGATCTGACCGTTACGCGTTACGTTACGCTACGCTATGATACGTTGCTTCATTATGTGCCTTGATTGCGTGCTTGTGCTCTCTCCTTAGTCTCTCTCTCGTTTACGAAGCAGCGATTCATATGCTCCGGCCGGGATTCGAACCCGGGCCGCCCGCGTGAAATGCGAGCATTCTACCACTGAGCCACCGATGCTTTATTAAAATTTTATGCAAACGAAATACAGGGTGTTGAAACTTTGAAAACTTGAATGCTTTAATTCGATAACTTTAAAATGGATGGATAAATTGATTTGACATTTGGCAGGTTGTTTTTAAATGTAAAAGGGCATATTTTGAAAGAAATAGTAGTTGGTGCAACTAGTGTGGACATGATGGCCATATCGCACGAGGACGAAGATGGAGCACGACGCCGTAGGCGGAGTGCTCAATCGTTCAAGTGCGATATGGACAATCCACACGAGTCGAGCAGCATATTTTTTCGCCACTAATTTTTGTGTGGTAAACGTACATTTCTTGAATTTCCAATTTGTATAATGCTACGGTTTCCCTTTTTAAATATACGATGCTGTTATAAGCAGATGTTGCCAGTCGGACTCCCTCATGAAGGGTACCGTACCATTATCTATAATATTGAATATACTGCTCAATATTTCAAACGTCTACCTGTTGTCGTTATTAATATCAAGCAGAATAATTATTTAAAAATAAAATTAACAATAAAAAAAACTGCTTCACGGGGAATCGAACCCGGGTCTACCGCGTGAGAGTCTGGTTTGCTTACTACTCGACCACCGAGGAATATGCAAATTGTTTATCTATAACGTCAGATGTATTACATAATTTTTGCTTAAAAGGAACTAAAATTCCTACCGTGTGTCCCGCGACACGTTCTACCTTTTTTTACAAGTTCGCGACCCTATAACTCGACGGCGTCAAGGACTTATCGTCAGATTAGTTAAATTTAGTCTTAAAACACTAAGATCAACCCCCAATATCTTAATCTGACGCGCTCGAGTATTTCAGTCTAGCGATTTTTTTTGACTAATCTGATCGTCCATTTTGGGCGCGGGTCACTACATATCTAATAATTTCTAAAGTTGTTCTATTAGGTCTAAGGTATCTCTCATATCTTCAACTGCCACGCTCGAGTATTCTCAAAAAATCCCCTATTCGCCTCCCTAACTATTGAGAGTGTCTGACATTCACAAAGAATGTGTTCGACAGTCTCATCTTCCTGTTCACATCCTCTACAAAGTGAAGTGTCAGACAGACCCAGTCTGTGGAGGTGTTTTTGAAGGTGGCAGTGACTGGTCAGAATACCCGTGGCTCTCCGAAAATTCTGTCTGTTCATAGTCACGTATTTTTTGGCCACTTTCCTGTCTGGATACTGCAGCAATCCTGCAACCTTTTGCATCGTCCTATCTACCCTTAAACTTTTCAAGGGAGTGTTCCTTTATTAGGTCAATCATAGCCGACGCCGACAGACCAATGAAAGTGTCAGGTCCCAAGTGTTTTTGGGAGGCTGCTTCACTGGCTAGTGAGTCGAGTTAATGCATAGACAGCAGAATTCCTACAGGCAGAGTAGCAGCTGAAATGAGGAGCCTTTTAGGTCTCATTATCTCGATAACTATCGAATTTTCGGAAAAAGTGATGGGAACCATTTTTGTAGATAATAAGACGATCTTCATTTTTTATCTGAAGAAAAATTCTCTAATTCGCATATTTAGCCAGATATTAGCGAGAAACCCGTTTTCCAGGGTTTACGGTGCCATCCCCCACCCTTCCGTAAATTCAATCGCGTTAAGTTTTTTCTCGTTTAAACACCTGCCGCGATCTACAAATTGAGCCTAGCGACTTTTCAGGAGCATTCGATATTTTCAGGTGTTCAGTTACTGGACTGCAAGTTCACAACCACAGATAACGTACGTTACGATCACAACCACAGATAACCCACGTTACGTTCACAGCCATGCAAAAGGTGCTTACTTTTCAAATACTCTCAAGGTGGCGCCACCCTTAAAACTAATTTGTCGTGTCAGGTGCGACATCTTCAAGTATATAGCTTGTTCAATTGAAACCCATCTTTGGTCCAGGAAAAATTTATTGACAAGTACAGTTACAAATAACTACCACTACAATTGAGGCACATATCCCACTGTTTCACCAACCGATGTATACCCTGCTTATAGAATTCTTGTGGCTGCTGCTGGAAGAATTCTTTCACAGCGTTTTGTACTTCTGCGTCCGACTGAAAACGGTTACCTTTTATCGCCTTTTTTAGTGGCCCAAAGATGTGAAAATCGCAAGGCGATAAATCGGGACTATAGGGTGGATGCTCTAATATCCTCCATTTCTTTCGTTGCAGATTTTCTTTCACTACGTTGGCAACATGAGGCCGAGCATTATCGTGAAGCAGAATAACACCACGTGAAAGCTTCCCTGGACGTTTTCTTCTTATTGCTTGTTCAAAGTTTTATTATACAGGTTTGCGTTGATATGCACTCTAGGTTCTGTAAACTCTATCAGCAAGGGTCCTTCATGGTCGAAAAAAAAATGTCAACATCACCTTGCCTGCAGAAGGTTGAGCTTTAAACTTCTTTGGTGGCGGAGAATTTGCGTGTTTCCATTGCATCCATGACAGCTTACTGGATGGTTCAAAATAATGACACCAAGATTCATCGCCAGCAACTATTGACGAGAGAAAGTCATTACCATTTTGACTGTATTCCGTGAGGTGTTGCAAAGACAAGCCCATTCGCAAGCTTTTTTGGTCCTCAGACAAAAGACGAGGAACCCATTGCGCACAAACTTTGCTGTAACCTAGTTTGTAAACGATACTATGGACAGATCCTATACTCACACCAACATTTTCTGAAATTGCTCTGATTGAAATTCGACGATTTTCTCTAATCAGGCCCTCCACACATGCCACATTCCTGTCTGTTGATGCAGTAATCAATGCACCTGGTCGTGGCTTATTATTCGTCCTCTCTTCTCCATTCTTAAATTTTCGACACCATTCCTTCACAGTTGGATATGCAAAACATGCGTTTCCATACACTGCTTGCATTCGCGTATAAATTTGCAACGGTTGCACACCTTCAGCACACAAAACTTGAATGACCGCACGCTTATCACATTTGGACTGATTGTTAACAACAAACGCCATTTCAAAGTCACAATACTTAAAATCGCTGTCAAATATAAACGAAATAAACAGATCAGTGTGACGTTTGCATACACTACCAATGTTGGAAAACGTCAGTTGAATGATTACAATTGTTTCCAAGGCTAACCTGACCAAAGATGGGTTTCAGCTGAACAAGCCTCGTATTTTATCTCTGATTCTAACAATGAAATAGAAGAATAATGTTGAACAAAAACATCACATTTTTATATTTTATCTTTTATTAGTTGAATTGAATGTAGTTCGTATCGATAATATGTGCTTTTAACTAATTATGGAAGTGGAACAAAAATCAGACGATATTTTCATTGAAGTGCATAATCTTGATATTGAAAAGTATGTTTTCCAAATGAATCAGTCATACAAAACGAATTTTATTCAATAAAACAGGAGAAGGATGATGATAATATAGGAACCGAGTTACAACAAACAATTATAAATGCTAAAAGTGAAACAGATGATGATGCCGACATAAAGTGCAACTTGGCTGATTAAAACAATCCCTATCCTATTTTAATTATTACAGTTTTTTAAAAGAAGAAAATTACTGGTTTGATTTTGTCACATAAAATTAATGGAAATAAAAGTTTATTAAACTCCACATTCAGGGTAAACTTGTTAAAAATTAGGAATACAATTTTCTTCAAAACAATCACAATCAATTTTAGAGAGTACATTATACAAACAGGATGGAATAGTTTTACAAGATCATAAAATAATATACTGGGTGTTCCATTTAAAAAGTTTTTGTTTGAAATCTTCCAAATTGATGCTTATCCAAAAAAAAAAGACATTTCGGTCCTCCTATACCTTCGTACCTACCAAATAAGTTCAACTGCTTATCAAAGATAACATTTGCTGCATTTGTATTGCACCAATTTTCGTCAAATCTTCATATTTTTCGCTTCAACTTGGCAACGTCACAATTTATGGGAAAAGAAGATAGGGCTGGATGCAGAATTTTATGCTGAATTCGATGATAAACAAAAATACAGGGTGTACCATTGAAAAGATGGACAGTTCGAACTTTATAAAAGGGAACTACCTAACAGCAGAAGAAGCTTAAAATGGACAAAATTTTAAATATCTCTTGTAATTTGTTGGCAGCTTAATTATTTTATTAATAAAATCACAAGTTTAGACAAATATTTTTAACAATCTCCGAATGTTTTAGATGCATTGCTGTTTCATAAATTAGTTACTATTACATATTCCAACAATAAATACTTTGTAGTTATTTAAAAAAATACAAGAAAATTTTTTAAATTACTTATTAGAAAGTGATCTTGCAGACTTCATGAAATCATTAAATATCTTGAAAACCACAAATTTTTCACGTGAAAACCATTGAGGGATACAAAATTGAATAAAAATTGCTTCAAATGTCAGTGGCGAAAAAATGGAAGGGGAAAGGTAACATATTCTTCTATTCTCTAATTGGAAAATATTTTTCCATAATAATGTCTTTTTACATTTAAAAAAATTCTACCAAATCTCAAATCAATTTATTCATCCATTTTGAAGTTATCAAAATAAAACATTCAATTTTTCATAACCTTAACACCCTGTATTTTGAAAAGTAAATGTGGACGCCTTTATCCTTATATCATTTTGTCCGATTTCAAGAGAGGAATCTACATGCAAACGTTGTAAGAGTCATTTGAAAACACCCTGTATATAAATTTGAAGAAATATAGAGATTCGAGTACCTTGAAACAGGAAAACCCAATATAGGAGAAGAAATCCAAAAAAGAATATTGTGTAGCAATAATTGTATGTATGCCTTCTTAAGGGGAATCTATCGGCAGCGATTTGACAAAATATCGAAGTATTTTTGGCAAA
>CAJUYI010005599.1:0-15398 GCA_910591695.1 Galerucella pusilla
TGTAAAATAGTCTTGGGACTACGTCTTCGATAGACAGTTTCAGTTGAATAAAATAAATAGAAAAACTCTTGGGTTTAATTCAATCAGACAAATTGAGCTCCCTTTATTTGTTGAAATAGATAAAAAGTTCGCGCATAAAACAGTCTGTATCAATGCTGCACCATAAAACAATTCAGAGTTAAATCGTCTGGAATTTCACTCATACAGTTTGTCACTTGAATTTTTACTACCAATTTGTTTTGCCGATTGAAAAAGCACTTTTACACAAAAAAACATATTTATGTTCCAAAATGTTGATTTTATCATAGATGTCCCAGTGGCTTAACGTCCGGTGCTGACCATAAACTCGCCCCTCCTTATTTTAATTATTAGTTTAAAAATTGAATATACTATTCAACAGGCCTAATGTACGGGGTTTCTTATTATATTTTGACCCCCACTTATTTTCATTAATAGCGGTAATACAAAAAAAAGTTTCAAATAAACACAGGGAGTGCCCCATAAAATGCATCTTCAATATTTCAAATGGGACACCCTGTATTTCCTTATAGTTTTGAATGCCCTGTATTTCCTGATTACTTAATATATAACATTGTGTAGCATTAGCTTTGTTTTATAGTGGCTTACGGTCCTACTATAAGTCCTACTATAAGATAAGAAATAAATTCACATATAGTTCAAAAACAACCTATATATTATTTAGAAATTCAACAAAATTAATAACTTTAGATACAATACTACTCTTAAAATAACAATAGAGGCTCTTCATTGTTATCAATGCACATCTTCGTTTCAAATTTTCTAATGCGTCAGCTATTGTGTTATTATGACCATTTAAATTTTCAATTTCCGCGCGAACTTTTGCCGTGATAGAGTTAATTTGTATTTGAATTGAAATACACTTTTTCTTAAAAAAAACCATGAAAACCTATCAAATTGTGTTAAGTCGGAAATATTTGGCGACAATTTAATGGTACCCTTATTACCGAACCACACGTGAAATTGATTACTTAAATGTTCTTATCGGCTACATTATGTGGCGGTGCTCTATCCTGTTTCCATTACTATTTAATTTTTCACAGAAATTGAGAATATCTACTTTTTCATCTACAGTATAATCCACTTTGGTGTAAGCACTGACTGCTAATAATAAATTAATAATTGCTTCATTTTGAAATGTCAGTTACATAGCCACCTATTACCCTTTTGTATATAGTAGGTACCATTCTCCATTATAGAACAAAACTAATGCCACAAAATGTTATATATTTGTAATCAGTAAATGCAGGGCTACTCTAAGCTATAAGAAAATACAGGATGACCCATTTGAAATATTGAAGGATGCATTTTATTGGACACTTTTTTTGGCATTCCCGTTATTAATGAAAATAAGTGGGAGTCAAAATGTAATAAGAAACCCTGTACATCGTACAAGTTATTGAAAGTCAAGATAAAATATCACAGCTTTGGTAGGAACATACGTCTAAGGTGAGAAACGGCGTAAGGAATCCACAGTTAGTCCACGTTTGTGAAAAATATGTGCCGCCGCCTTGGTCGGTCGGCCTTGTGCTAGGTGCGATGTGGAGTAAATTTCGTATGACGCATGGCTCCTCCACGCTACGCCACTGAGATATCAATTCAAATTATATGCATTCTACATCCATCTTTGCATCAATCATCAATTGTCCACCCTCTACTCATTTGAAGCAGCGTATTATACATTTTTGGAATCAGATCAGCAAGGATAAACCGGAAATTAGAAAAGGGGGTTCTATTTTAAAAAAATGGTGATGACGTATCACACGAAGGTTGGTCACCCTATATATTAGATTATAATTTGGAAAAATAGTAAATTAAAATCAAAAATCGACCTGTTTCGGAACCTCTAATTTTAAAGTTTATTCAGTTAATAATGAATTAATGCGTCACTTTATCGACGCACTGTATAGTCATTTTAGAATGACTTCATACAAGATATTGGCGACAATAAGAAACCCTAATTTTGATTGGCTAAGGAATCATACTGAGGCTATAGTATATTAAGTATTAAGAACGGTAAGGGTTGTTTCTTTTTGCGCGATCGATCTTTTTTGTTTATTCACAGTATCGGTTGTCAGGACGGAAGGTTGTGTTTACTGGTTTCTAAGTCTAACACGTCGGTAAGTGATTTACTTACCGTTCAAACGTCGGTAAGTAAATTACTTACTGACGTCTTAGCCCTACATACATTTAAGTGGTCCTAAATTAGACTAACACGTCGGTAAGTGATTCACTTACCGTTCAGACGTCGGTAAGTAGATTACTTACCGACGTCTTAGCCCTACATACATTTAAGTGGTCCTAAATTAGTTATTTTTTGCGCGATCGATCTTTCTTGTTTATTTACAGCACCGGTTGTCAGGACGGTAGGTTGTGTTTACTGGTTTCTAAGTCCAACACGTCGATAAGTGATTTACTTACCGTTCAGACGTCGGTAAGTAAATTATGAGTACTTACCGACTTCTTAGCCCTACATACATTTAATTAGTCCTAAATAATATATTACTTCATTAATTACACAAAAGGAACAACAAAAAATATGATTTTTATTTTTATAAGAACCGAAAATAACAATATAAAATGTAATGAATAGAAAAACAATTTCACCAAAATGCAAATTATATTTTAAACTGATCGAGAAGTATAAATGTCACTTCTGACATATCGATCAGTTCGAAGAAATTTAATTTATTTTATTCGAAATTTATTTCAATACGATCGCGCAAAAAATGGTATAAGCATCTCGAACGTTAAGGGTAATACCGGTTTCCAGCAAAATTGTCGACCGGTAAACAACCCTTACCGTTCTTAATACTTAATATACTAGCGAAAAGTGATACATTATTGCTTGAGAGTTTCGGGTCGCTCGGTAATTACTCGAAAGCATAATAATGTCACGTTTTTGCTCGTAATACATACAACATTTTTTCTGCAATCACTTAATTGTAACTATTAAAAACAAATATAAAGTAGAATTCATAAAAACTTTCAAAATCTGTCAGTTTAAATATGTAAATTCAAATAATGTTTCAATCTTTTATATATGTCACTGTCACTACAATTGTGTTTGTAGTATCGGTTGTTATGGCAACGAGCGTTTTGCCATTTTTTACGCTCGGCGAGCGTAAAGTAACTCTCCTCAAGAAAAAGCCTACTTTTCAATGTGATTGTAGAAAAAAATATATTACTCCATTCATTACACAAAAGGAACAAAAAAATAGAAAGATTTATATTTTTTTAATGAACAGAACCGCACAGAACAATATAAAAAGTAATAAATAGCATGAAAACAATTTCACCAAAATGCAAATTATATTTTAATCTGAACGAGAGATATAAATGTCACTTTTGACATTTCGTTCATTTCGAAGAAATTTAAATTATTTTATTCGAAATTTATTTCAATACGATCGAGCAAAAAATGGTATAAGCATCTCGAACGTTAAGGGTAATACCGGTCTCCAGCAAAATTGCTGTCGATCGGTAAATAACCCTTACCGTTATTAATACTTAATATACTATTGTTTACATTATGCGTTTTATTGAGACGTTTTATTTTCACAAACTGCTAAACTGGGAAACTAGATTGGCCTAAAAAAACCCTGGCAGTGTGCCGATTTTCCAACGTTCTGCCGGCATCGGCATGGCAGTAAAGCGCATAATGTTTTCGGACGGTGGAGAATGACAATGAGATGAGTAGATGCGTTTTGAATTTTCACGCGAAACGTGTGTGGTTGTTGAGGGAATTGAAGTTATGAGAGCTTTGTTCTCAAAATGGCAATAATATCTGCTTTGTTAGTATTCCGTCTAATGTGGAATTCTTTTATGAATGCCCGATAAACTAAACGAACTTTTGATAGAAACACAAAAAAGAAAATTTTTACTACTTTATTTACAATCTTAATTAATTTTTTTTTCTTATTTTTTGGGAATTAAACCACAAAAATGTTTTTTATTTTTTATTTCGACGTTTCGGTAGCGTTCCAGCTACCGTTGTCAAGATTAACTAGTAATAAAATAATTTTTGGTCCCTATCTGACACAACGAAAAACATATGACAACTAGACAATCAATAATATTTTGAAGTTTAATACTACAAAACTTTGTCAAATTTTATTAAGGTCCATTCATAGTAGATCACATCTCTGGTAAAATGTGAAATAAAATATTTTATTTTATGACATTCTAACGATATGATAGTCTACTAGAAATGGAATCCAGTGAAGTGCACGTTCCAGGAACGGTTTTTATTGGAATAGCGCTTTTTTTCGCTTATTTTGGAAATGCTGTTAATAAAACGCGTTTGTTGTTATTTTTTTGTGTATGATTATTTTAGTTTTCAAAATATGTATAACTCAGTTTGGTGATTTTGTGTATTGAAGTGTGTATCGATTAACAACTATTCAAATGATAAATCATAAGAAAACCTGGATAAAAACTTATGATGCACGCAGTATCTGATTTAACAGAAGCTCACTTATCAACTATACGTAAAATAGCTAAGAATGGGCCTTATGAACGCAAGAAGCGATGTGATAATAGTTTGGTGAAACCTTTAGATGTCCGTCTGATCAAATTATTAAAAACCAACATATAGTGAACAGTTAGTGAAAATAACAAGCAAGTGAAGTAATAATATCTTCATAATCCTTGAAGCAGGTTAGGACGAGAAAACTTTAAATTTTAGTGATTAAATAAAAACAATTGGAGTAATATGAAAAAAGAGGAAGTGAGGTTAATTTGCCTAGAACTACACGTCGCAGCCTCAGAATATTTATCTTGATTCTAATTATCTTTGTTAATTTTATATGATCCAAAAGGTCTGTTATTATGAAAGTCGTTAGAAGCTTGGTAAGCGTAAATTCCTTTTCTAGCTCCATGAACTGGTACGTATCTTCCATATTGGGATAGAAGAAGAGCAATAAAGGGGTTAACCGGTGGCAGTTCTGGATGATTAGGTGTAGAATATTTCGGTGATAGCTGTAAATTACTGCTTAACAGAAAGGCGCTAAGTAATGGATTGGTATCCAGCAAAGCCTGGTTTTCTTGTTTTAGCAAGTATTGAGGCAAAATTTCTGCAAAAAAAATTATATTTCATTATCATTAAATAGTTTATTCTTTTTTTAATTTCTTGGGAAATTAAACCACAATATTTTTCAACGTTTCGGTAGCGTTCCAGCTACCGTTGTCAAGAAAAAATAAGTAGAAATTAAATTTTATCCCTAACTGACACAACAGAAAAAATTTGACAACTAGACAATCAAAAAATATTTTGAAGTTTAAGACAGCAAAACTTTGTTATCAAATTTTTATTAAGGTCCATTCATAGTAGATCATATCTCTGGCAAAATGTGAAATGAAATATTTCATTTCATGACATTCCAACGATATGATAGTCTACTAGAAATGGAATCCAGTGAAGTGCACGTTCCAGGAACGGTTTTTATTGGGATAGCGCGTTTTTTCGCTTATATTGGAAATGTTATTGATAAAACGCGTTTCTTGATAGTTTTTTTGTGTATGAATACTTAAGTTTTTGAAATATGTATACACAGTTTTGTGATTTTGTGTATTGAAATGTGTATCGATTAACAACTATTCAAATTATAAATCATAAGAAAACCTTGATAAAAACTTATGATGCTATCCTGATAACGCAGGTAATTGATTATTGGAAATTTCTCTTTCTAACATTGGTAACCAATTCAATATTAGAACTAGTTTTAAATCGAATAATACATTGAGATTAATACTAACAAAAACGAAACCAAAGAATGAAGAACAATCTTCAAAAAACTGCATATATCAAATATCATGTGAATGCGACAAATTTTATTTAGGTGAAACATCTAGACCATTGAAAGTACGAATAAACGAGCACAAAAAATATATCAAAGATAGGGAATTCTTCAAGTCAGCTATTTGCAAACATGTTTGGGAAGAGGGTCATCAAATTCAATGGGATTCATCAAAAATAATATTAAAAGAACCCAATAATAAAAGACGGAAAATCAAAGAAAGTGCTTTAATACAACTAAATGCAGATAAATGTGTAGCTAATATTTCAGCCGAATGTAGTCAAATTTGGTTACCAATGTTAGAAAGAGAAATTTCCAATAATCAATTACATGCGTTATCAGGATAGCATCATAAGTTTTTATCCAGGTTTTCTTATGATTTATAATTTGAATAGTTGTTATAATCGATACACATTTCAATACACAAAATCACAAAACTGAGTATACATATTTCAAAAACTTAAATATTCATACACAAAAAAACTATCAAGAAACGCGTTTTATTAACAACATTTCCAATATAAGCGAAAAAAACGCGCTATCCCAATAAAAACCGTTCCTGGAACGTGCACTTCACTGGATTCCATTTCTAGTAGACTATCATATCGTTGGAATGTCATAAAATGAAATATTTCATTTCACATTTTGCCAGAGATATGAATGGACCTTAATAAAAATTTGATAACAAAATTTTGCAGTCTTAAACTTCAAAATAATTTTTGATTGTCTAGTTGTCAAATTTTTTCTGTTGTGTCAGTTAGGGATAAAAATTAATTTCTACTTATTTTTTTCTTGAAAACGGTAGCTGGAACGCTACCGAAACGTTGAAATAAAGAATTTAAAAATATTGTGGTTTAATTTCCCAAGAAATTAAAAAAAGAATGAATAACATACAGAACATACAGAAGATATTCAATAGTTTCTTAGCAATTTTGAGTTTGTACAGAAGATAACAAGACGAAAGCACACATTATTGGTAACATAAAATTTTTGCAATTTCAACTCAGACTCCGTTAGTTGGAAGTATGTTAAAGTTGACACCATGCAGAGCGGCCCAAAAGTCTGGAAACGGCCAATTATCTCGTAAACTGCTACTCCTAAATGTATAAAATTTGGGGTACACCTATTTTGGTATACGTAGATTCCAGATTTGTTATTTGCGATGTTGCTACATTTTCTTTTTCTTTTATATTATTAGTGACTTTGGTTTTTCAAATGCATCACCCTGTATATTCAGTCATTATTGGAATCCCCTATTCAATACGAGTTCAGCCATATGTAACACTTACGATTTTATTTAGAATAGGAGGTCTTAAATACATAAAACAGTGCAAAATATGTAGATTTGAAGAAATTTAAATGTTTAAATGTAGAATGCTGTGATTTTGTTAATTGGACAATTCTTCGAAGGAAATTTAACGTCAGATAAATATGAACTTCTACTTAGAAATTAAATTGTACCTACACTGAGAAACTTATTTTGGGCCAATTTTAACCAGATATGATTTTAGCAAGCTGGAGTTCCAGGTCATTTTGGTATAAATGTTATTTAGATGAGATTTCCCGGGCGATGTATTGGTAGACGAGGTAGAATTAAATGGCCCCCACGTTCACCTGATTTCAATCCTAAAGATTATTTTTATTAGGGATACTTGAAAAATTCAGTTTACAAATAGGCGTTACCTACGTACAGAGTGATTAATTTGAAAACCCTAGTTACTAATAATATCAGATAAACGGCAAGTATGGCAGCATTGCAAATATAAAATATAGAATCTCCGTATTCTAAAATAGGTGTACTCCAAATTTTGTAAAATTGGGACTAACAATTCTCGAAATAATTGGCCGTTTCTAGTTTTTTTTGTCTCTCTGTATGCTGATTGGCAGTTGATTGACGCAGCAAACGAACGACCTAAGGCGAACTAACAACTGTGCTGACATCACTATTTTGTACCAGCTGCAAATCATTATAATTTCACCTATTTTTTTTATAAAACAAAGCTCACCTGCTGAATCTGGATATCCGCTTTTTTTGCTGGCTTTTTCTACATTATTTGTGTAAGGACCGATAGGAACTATATATTTATAATGTACTCTATCGCTATGGGATGCTTCTATTTCTTCCTGGACAATTTCTTTGGTTTCATATTGTTTAGTGACTACTTCGTATGTACTTATATACACAAATAGGGTGAAAATCTGTAAAATTTAATTATACATTTTCAAATTTTTTAAATTAAATAGGAAATATCTGTACAGGGCTATTCATTATAAATTACCCACCCCTCTATTATCGTTATTATTATTAGAAAAAAAAGTCTCATATAAAAGTTTTCTTAATATTCTATCAAAAGTTCAGTTGCGTGCAAATTTAAGGGGATGCAAAAAATAATAGTTCTTTTTTCAATGGGACACCCTGTATATTTTCACATTTTTGGAATGGACTTTTTTTCTGATTTTAAAAATATATAATATGTTACCCCTACTTTGTACCGTTTTAAGTTATGAAATGTTGAAAATCTGAGTTTTAGTAATTACTGCAAATATGAAAAAGATAATTTATCAAAGTAAGCTATGAAAATGACAACTAATATGGTTGATCATTAATATTTTTCAGATAAAGTAATTAAAATGGTTTACAGAGAGGTGAAAGTTTTTTTTAATAATAATAATAATATACAAGTGCTTAAAGCAAGGATTCAACTTGAAATTAACAAACTAAATGAAAATAATGAAGTTATCTTCAATTTTATTATAAATAATATAAGGTGTTATCAATCATGCACTAACAATAATGGTGGACATTTCGAATATCTTTTATTTATAATATTATTAATATTAATATTAGGTATATATTTTGACTTTTTCTTTCTTACTGATGACCATTTTAATTACTTTATATGAAAAATGTCAATTATCAAATATATTAGTTGTCATTTTCATAGCATACTTTAATAAATTATCTTTTTCATATTTACAGTAATTACTAAAACTAAGATTTCATAACTCAAAAACGAGGTAAGGGTAATATATTATATATTGTTGAAATCAGAAAAAAAGACCATTCCAAAAATGTGAAAATAAACAGGGTGTCCCGTTTGAAAAAGAACTATTATTTTTTGTATCCCCTTAAATTTGCACGCTACTGAACTTTTGATAGAATATTAAGGAAATTCAGCTGTAACCAAACAACTTTTATATAAGACTTTCTTTTTCTGAAAGTAATAATAACGATGATATGGCTGAGTAGTTTATTGTGAATAACCCTGTACCTACATACAATTTGCACCAAAATATTTAAACAATGTGGATGGAAATTTAGTTATATTTCTAATAGTGTTCCATATAATTGAGAAATTTGTCGCAATTAGTATATGTCGCTGACTTATTACAAAATCAGTCTTATAGAAATACACCTAGGCCAGAATAGTCTTACAATTAGCTTGATAATTTCAAGTGTATCATAAATACGCCTGCCGCTAGTTAGTCTTATTGTTGAAATTGATCTGCACGCGATGGTAGCAGAATCCCATTAGATGAAATCAGTTGTATTCTAAGACGACTGACAAAGTGTCAGGTGAATTGTCTCACCCATTGACTTTGAACAGTTTAAACTACTTAAAATAAAAACGGTAGATTCAATTCATTTATTACAGGATAACTTTCATGTGAACTAAAAACAAACATAATTTTTTTCACAATAAATAATATGTATAACATATTAAGAGTGTGAAAAATCACTTTGGAATGTTTTCTAACCTGTATTCCACAATACCCTTACAATATTTCCAATCCACGAAATACAGACCGTTGCCACATCCTGTACAATAACTGGGTAGCGAGAAAAAGTTTACAAAAGAAATAGAAAGCTAATGAAATAATACAGTTTTGCTGTATAAATCTAACGGAATAACTTACGATTACGATCTATCATTATAAGTCAGCTAGTTTTATAATTTTCTTTGTAGAATGGCAATGGTAGTTCAAAAACTATAATTAACTAAACTCGCCGTTAATTTAAAAACACTTTTAGCTAGTTATATTCTTACATACCTATTTTTATACGAAGAGAAGAATACCAAGCACTCAAAAAACAAAAACCTACCTTCTGCATTCCGTTCTGTTTGATTGTGGCATTGGAATAGAACTAAACGAAAAATACGAAATGCGCTTCTTGTGTTACTTTTGTAGACAATTAGGATTATCCATTGAAGGTACGCTTAAGTGGAAACTGATGTAGTGTCTCAAGGAAATTGTGTAATTTCACTCCACTTTCCATTTCATATAACGACACACTGTTTTAAAAGAATTTTAAATACCGAGATAAGTAGATTCTTATGTTAAACTGAATTAGGCTTCGGTTAAGAAACATGCAGATTGTGTAATAAATATAAAGGTATAAATAATAAATAAAAATAAAATGAAGTTTACAGCGAAGTATTGCTTTATTCATAAAATCTAATATTTGCATATATCTCGTCGGTAAAAGGAAAAGGTTCAAGGTGTACTCAAAAAGTTCACGGAATCCTGACAATGTCAGCATTTTGTAGTAATAGTTATCCTAAAATTTAACCGGCTAGTTCGAATTTTAAACTTTTGTATAAAAAAATAATAATCGCATTCATAGACGTTCAGTTTTGATACATAATAACAAATATAAAACGTAGGAATCCACTGAATCGCAAAATTAAATTATATGATGCTAGTTTAGTCAGGCAACATGCATGACCGAATTCCGCGATTTCGGCCCGCTATGGTATAACGATTTCTTTCCAAAAACATAATAGTCCAGCCATTTAAGGTTTTATCTGCGGAAAAATTCCTAGTGAGCTGGATTTTTGTATACAATTTTATTACGGTGTTGTTATGAAGATGTGAAAAATCGATATCGATATCGTGCAGGCTAAAAAAGTTATGAAAGTCAAAAGGTCACGAAAATCAGTTTTTCGCAAATATCTCGCGACCTATTGCTCGGAGGTCAATAGCAGCCATTATAAAAAGTGTTCCTAGTGGAATTATATACAAAAAATGTCTCCTTCATTTTTCTGTATAATCAACTGTTTTCGAAGTAGAGCGCTGTGAAAGCTACCTAAGAGGTAGAATGCAAGGCGCGTTTTTTTTAGATAGTTTCACCCGTAGGCATAGTCTATGATATTCAATAAAAAATTTTCTTATTTTTAAGAAAAGAATAAATAGTTTTTCATTGGAATTGTGAAAAATATAAAAAAAATTATCTTTAGTATATAAATTTGTTTTATTCATTGTCGATATCTTCAGCTTCTCTATCTGTAATAGCTAATAGCTGCTGACAAAACGTCGAGTGGACTCATTTCTAGATTGACATCTACATCTTCATTATTTTCATCATTTGTTGACTCTGCGCTTAAGCATGACTGGCCACAGCAATGTCCACAAACTTTTGAAACATCTCAACCCAATTTTGTTGCATCCACATTTTTTGCCACCACAACCTTTCGTACAATTGCAAGAGATGGTGTTCAGTATTATAGATCATAGGGTGCTGGTGGTTATAAAGTCGTTATTGGCAATAGTATATTAGTATATTATTAAACGAGCAATTTATGATAGCCATAATTCACGATGGGTGACGTTTGCGTCACGATCCGCAGGCGAGGGGCGCAAGTCACCCAAGTGTATTATGGCCATAAATTGCGAGTAGAATACTATACTTTGTCCACGACACTTAATTTATTTATTAATAAATAAAAGTCAGTAGCGATTTGGCATATTACTAACCTCAAAATGTTGTGGCAGCTACTTCAAATAATTTGACATATATAGAGATGGGCGATACTGTAGAAAGTATCAATACAACGTACCGTTATAAATATATTGTTTTGAAATACTTAATATTAGAAAATATCGTTATGAAAAGTATCAATACTAAAAATTACAATATTTTATAGATACGATATATGTCAGAAACAAATTTCCTGAACAAAATACACAGATTTAATAGTTTATTTCATATTGTACCCCCATCTCTAGTCGGGAATTATGAACCATAATCCACTACAGTGTATTATGAACCATAATTCACGACAGTTGATATATGGGTACCATATACCTTTAGTTAGGAGGTAAAATATTGACTTATTATTAGGTGGTCGTGGACAAAATCTTTTAACTCCGACAGCTAGCGACACTAGCATTTTCCAATGTTTGTTGACCACGCCTAACTTCTACAACATCACCATCCGATAATAATTCATTGCATATAAAACATGTATCACTCATGATAAAAACTGTTTAAGAGCAGAAAATAACTAAAATAACGTGTTTTATGCTCAAGAAATAATTTTTAACTGAACTAAACACAGTCTGACAGGCAGTAGCAGGCATAGAGGGTCTCGCAACGCCTTGGTGTACGGTATACAATAGCGTATGTGAGTGCATTCTAGTCGCTTTCGCAGCGCTCTACTCCGAAAACGGTTGATTTTACAGAAAAATGCAAGAGACATTTTTCCTATATAATTTTACTAGAAACCAATTTTATAATGGCTGCTGTTGACCTCCGAGCAATAGGTCGCGAGATATTTGCGAAAAACTGATTTTCGTGACCTTTTGACCTTCATAACTTCTTTAGCCGGCTCGATATCGATGTCGATTTTTCACATCTTCATTACAACACTGTAATGAAGGTGTATACAAAAATCGAGCTCACTAGGAATTTTTCCGCACATTGGGGTTTAAAATGTCTTAAATTATTGGACTATAAGGGTGAGTAATCCGAACATGGAAAGCTGCACTGCGTACCGTAAAAAGTCGAGATGGGTTCGCACCAGTGCACATAGTCGAATACGCGATCAGTAACCGTGCTGCAGATCTCGGTATGTGATTTGACAGACAAAAAGAGGTACCAAAGCTATCTTGACGTCATCGTTTTTCGAAGCGAAATCGATTGGTATGTATTTGACAGACCAAAGTGGAGTACTAAAGCTAGCGGAAATCACCTACGGTTACAGAAATTTGTGGTCGCTTTCTATCCTTGTCTATGTCGTATTGGGGAGCAATAACAGGTGTCATGATGTTCGTATGTATTTATTTTTATTTTCTACCAGCCGCCAAACAACAAGTGTCAAAAGCAAAGAGATACTACCATGGCCACCGTGGGCACCGTGTAGGGTTTATAATCGTTGGGCACCGTGGCCATGATACTACAGTTTCATGAAGACTATCTAGTCTCCATGTACAGTTTCTTTTCTCAAGTCGTCTTTGTTGATGTCATAGATTAGGGGAGGGATCACAGATCATCAAGACTCGGTTTGTGATGTCAACCAATGTCAACTTCACATAGGCTGTGTTCTATACAATCACATACATAACAGTCTAAAATAGTTTTTGTAGTCTTGCTTTTTATTTTAAGTAAACAAGGTTGTGGGAACGACTACCTAATTGGCCAATATTCTAAACTTCTTCAAGCTTTGAGTATTTTCTTCCTTTTTTTGTCTAATCATTTTCAAAATATTCTCCTCCGTTTCTCTCACGAGTTGTTTATTTTTTAAAAGTTGGATATTTTTCCAAGACATAGGTAAGCTATGTCGTTCCCCATTTTCAAAATATTTTCCTCGGATTTTTTCACGAGTTGTGCATTCTTCCAAAAGACATAGATAATCTATGCCGTTCCACTTAGCATTCTCCAGTGGCGGCGCTGTGCTTGGTGATATTAGGGGGGACCCTTCCCCGGAAAATGTTGAAAATTTAGGTGCTACATTATACATTTTAAGCCTCTCTAGAGTACTTTTTGTCAGTGTTATATCTCTATATTTCCTAGAAAAAATTGTCTAAAATAAGAACCTATGTGCTTTACCTATGGTCATCCACAACACTAAATAAAAATGTATTTAATTAATTGGATAAACACTAGTGAAAGGCTGAAATCTAAGTACATTTTGTTTTTAAATGTTAAATGTTTAAATGTTTTTAACTCTCGGCGATATATGTATATTGTATAAATACTTTTTCTTATTTACGTAAAGTAAATTATACGTGTGTGAAGAGCTTTTGTGCACGGTTAGGTACAGTCGAAAAAATGTTTTCTAAAGGCTTTTTTTTACCATAGAGAAATATAATTGTCTATGGCTTTTACCATAGACAAATATTTCTCTATGGCTTTTACTTTTACAGCTTTGTGTTTTATAGTGTCAATCTATTATGTCAACTTCGATACGTCAGACTTCTTCTAGATCTTTAGTTCTATGACCAATATTTATTTCTCGTGGTAATCAAAAGAAAAGTTTGGTTAAAAAGAGAATTAAGAGTTAAGTTTTAGATTTATAGGATTCACAGTATCTGCCCCCGTTTACATCACAGACCAAATACAATTAAGCGTATATTATAATATATGATAAAATCAATGTTATATATTTTTTTATTCAGTAATAACGTATAAGAACATCTGTAGGTATACAAAATAAATAGCAATATTTATCATGAGACCAAAGAGAGGAAGACCTTACCACAAGTCTCAAAATTCAAATTTTGATCAAAATAAACGCCAGGAATATAGACATTACGATCAACTATGTGAAAAAGATGTGGGAATTACTGAATATTTAGGTAAGATATTTGTTTATTTTAAATGTATTTTTTTATAGAATTGACTTTTCCAGAATATGATAAAAGGGTAGTTGTGAGGAGAAGGATCTTCTTCAATTTTGGAAACTTATTGTATCAAAATCCTCCTTCTAGTGTATATCATTGCTTTAAAATATTGGAGCCATGGGTATTTATGGGAAAAATTAGAAGCACTGTGGGTTAAAGTAACTAGGTATAAGTAAGACATTAATATTAATTTTCAAGCCAAAAATGGTGCACATAATGTAAAATAAATAATTCAAAAGTTTATGAAAGAGGATTTTTCTAATCTTATACACAAATTTAGGTACATAGTGTATAATGACAACTGAGTAAGGGCAAGGCAAAACATATGATTTCATTTTTTTACAGTAACAAATTATCAAATTTAATGGTTATGTGCATTAAATAATGTTTTATTTGTAGGTACATTGGAAGGATTTTCAGGGATCATCAAAGCACGATATTCAGATTTTCAACTAAACGAAATTAATTTGGATGGAAATATCGCAAAATTAACTGATACTTTAATTCCAAAGGATTTTGCATTGAAAATTGCAAAACTTGATCACAATGAAGTTAAAGAAAGTCCCAACAAAAACATACCACAAGAAACATGGGAAGCAATTAAATCATTGCTGAACAAAAGTTCTATAGAAGCAGAATCCGTGAATCTGAATATTGAAAATCTTACTAAAGAAGAAAGACTTGAATTGCATACCTGTATTAAAAGTTATTTTGGACAAAAAGTGATTTCATCTACTATAAGTGTTGATAATAAGAGACATGTTCAGTTTAAAAAGTATGAAAAAGAAAGTGAGTATTATTACTTGTTGGTGTTTAAAATATTGTTAGTGTTGTCAGATGTTTGAATTATTTTTCCGCCAACATGTTATTTAGGATAATATTTCACTGCGACAACTATACAGCTATCTAGAAACCACATTTGAAAGTAATTCTTAT
>CAJUYI010005600.1:0-15389 GCA_910591695.1 Galerucella pusilla
GTGACGTTACCTAACGTCAAGGAGTGACGTAAAGTGTCACATTTGATGGCGGAATTAGATAAAAGAATTTATACTCATTTTTCGATAAACCATTCATTCCACTTTATTTATTTAAAACCTCTTCACCAACTTCCAATATTTAAAAAATTTTATTATTCAGAATACAATGTAAATATGAATTAAGATAACATTCTATTGCACATTATCATTTTAAAACGGTTTTCAACTTTCAAATGAAAGCGAGTAAAAGTTTGAATGGGCATGTATATGAATGTATTAACACTTTGCAGAACAGTTTTCTTGTTCGTAAAGTGTTGTTTTCAAAGAATACGAAAGAGGTCTTATTGTATAAATTTCTTTAAATCTTTAATGAAAAAGTGGTAGAGAATCTGGAGAAAATTTTAATTACAAAAAAACCAAATGAAATATTTCTCTGGAAACAAAAATATCAATAATATTGCGAAACTTATTTATAAACCAAGCTCTTGTCCATCTTTTTTTATGGTTAAAGTAGGTATACGGGTATACTGAAATTTTGAGTGAAACAAATATCACATCTATAGTTTTTTTGAACTAGGGACCGAACTACAAACCCAAAAACTCTTGTAAATCTATACATTATTTCAACAAGTATATGGAGTATTGATATGCAATAATCCACTAACCAATAGGTGTTTACGGATATAAAGAGCTGTACTCAAAATTTGCGAAAACAATGAAATAGTACTAACTGTTTAAAAACATCATTTTGCTTTAACGATTGAGTGATAGATATAATCGGATAACTAGATCTAAATCTTTGGACCAGTTCCAATGTTTTGCACTTCAATTCCAAGAACTTCGTATCCTCTATATTGGCCACTAGTTTATTTGGAGGGATCCTCTGTCAACCTCCATTTGAATGGGTGTGGTTTGTTCCATGTTTGTTCAACCCGTCCTCTTATCAGAGCCGGTCTTAGGGTTTGCGGGGCTGTGTGCAAAATTAAATGCGGGGCCAAGGAAAAAAACTGTCATTCACTCATTATAAATGAGTACTTTTGCTTCAGCGACGGCACGTGCCTGTGAGGTAATTATTCCCTTATCGTGAAAAAGTCACGCTAGCGCCAGTGCACACTTTGCCCCCCCCCCCCCATATATCCGGCTCTGCCTCATATGCAATCCTTTGTGATTCCTCAAATTTTTTCTGGTGTATCGTCTCCTTTATCCTCTCGGTCGTTGTCGAATTGTCTCCCGGAAACGGGAAACGGAAACCTGTCTTCGAAAAGAGTCCGAATTGTCTTCCATTGAACTCCAAGAGCAGACTGATTCTGCTAAATTTCTCACTTATATTTTTCGATTACCATATATAGATCCAAAAGTGGTTGGTCATTTCTTCGCATTTGAATTTAGTGAATTCAAGCCGGAATGTGACAAAGTGACCAAATTTCGCGATTATTTGGTCGAAACCTATATAGATGAAAATTCCACACCTGTAATTTTTAACCAATCAGAACGTGTATTTCTGACAGATCACCATCGCAACGGATGAATGTTAGTGGAAAATTTTTCCTGGTGGGTACCCAACAGCGAATTATTCTGGAAATTTTTTTTGACGTTTATAATGACAGAATATTTTTTTTGACAATTTAATTTTTTTTTGTTCACATGATAATTTTGATTCATTTCAACTACAAGCTTAGATGTTCTCTAAATTCTTTGGACCATTATGATTACTGTTTATATTAAAAACGCAATTATTATATGGCAGGTTGATTGGAAGTTGCTTGTTCTT
The DNA here is from genome assembly GCA_910591695.1 of Galerucella pusilla. NCBI lineage: Eukaryota > Metazoa > Arthropoda > Insecta > Coleoptera > Chrysomelidae > Galerucella > Galerucella pusilla. Next base: position 1,772 of record CAJUYI010005600.1, read on the forward strand.
GATTTAGAGATTCTGGGATTGTCTTTACAAGTACTTGATGAAGACGAAAATTGATGCTGTTGGAAATAAACACATTTGGTGTGGAATTTTCTTACCGAATATCACACGAGGTCAAATTAAATCCGGAAATTTTTTCTCGCTCATGAATATTTTTAGAAAATTATACCTCCTCTTCGACTCGGAATAATTTTCAAAATATTCATGAGCTCGAAAAAATTTCCGAAAATAATTTGACCTCTTGTGGTATTACTAGTGATAACTTCTCCCTCATATCTGGAAAGAGCATTCTTGATCATTATCAAGAATCACCTACTTACCGCATTCAAATATGAATAAATTTTTGAGTGTTTTATCAAACTTTCAAATGAATACTTATATTAAAACCAGTAAGACTCCAAAATAAAAGACCTTCAAGGAAATAAAATTTTATACACAGAATATTATTACTGAAACCTGCAGCCAGAGAGAAAAATTTTGAAGCGCTGCATGTATAGTATACTATGTATACTCTTTCCTTTAAATCTAAGTTATCTGGCTTTAGTGATGGGTTGAATGTATAAACTTGTCAATATAATATGTATCATATCATTGTTCATAGTCAAACCTTTATCAGTATAATATTTTTTCAATAAACTCATCAAATTGCTCCATTCCTGTTCACTTTACATTTGTTTCAACGATTTTATTTAAGCTTTGTCGAACTTTTATGAATACAACGGATTATTTCAAGCCATTTGGATCAGAATTGAGGGAACTGGAATTTAGTGATCAATTACAATAATATTATAATGCTAAAATTAGTTATTTCTTCAAGATTTAGTTTCACTATCCAATGGCGGCTCGTGAACTTTTTAAGAGAGAAGGCTGGTCATTGGACATAAAAATATACTCTATTCAGCCAATTAGTTTAACCTTTGCGCAGCGATCGTACCTGCAGCTACTTCAGTGACAAAATTAATTGTTGCCCAGCAAGAACCAACGTGGAGGTATAGGTTTCTCTTGCCAAACATTTGCTCTAAATATCTAAATATTTTTTTTGTTCTAATAATTCATTGTGCACCGCTATTTTATGAAAAAAATTATATTTCAGAACTAAGTTATCTAAAAGTGTATTGGAAAATTCTTTTGAAAAAACATTCGAATAAGCTTTTATTCGTCAAGTCGTAAAACCTTGTAAAATTCATGTAAATCGGAAAATGCAATCTCAATTTGACCTTAAATAGTATCTAAAATTTCATAAAAAACTTGTTTATAATGTGATTTCTTATCTACCAAATTATATGGTTTCCTCCTTTTCGCGGGAGGAGCCTCATAAGTTGGAAATAAAATTTTAAAATGCAATTTTGTATTACGGAAACTTGAAATTTTATGAATAAGATGTTTCAAACGCTCTCTTTAATAAATTATATCAGTGAATTTATGTTGTGAAATTTGAAAAAGTTCAAATATTAATTTAAAAGTATCAAGAAAAAACAAAACTTAATTATTCCCGCTAATCTAAATTCTGAAACAAAACAAGCACGCACGAACCCACGCTCGTATTCTGTATTCCGTAGTTCGTATTGGTTCGTATATCATCGCAACTGATGGAAGCTAAGCCTCCAGAGAGTGTTGCCATTTGCGCTTTTTTCACAGTGTTAGCAATAGGACTGGCAGAAAAAACGGCAACTGTGTTGAGCAGCACGTGTTTCGAGAGAAATGTTTGTCGAGTCTTGCCTCAGGGCACTATTGTCAGATTCTAAAATAAGTAGTGAAAACGGGGAATTTATTGTGAAATTAAAAATTTTTTAATAAACAGGAAATAAAATGAAGAATAATCAACAACATATTTCTGGTGCTATTTGCTGGATAAATTGTTGAGGAGGCTGAGCCTTTTCTAATTATTATCACTACATACTTAGCACTTTAGCTTTTCCATAGTTAAACGTGGCAATATCGAATTATTTCGACGGCTTTCCTTTCACGGCTTCAGATAAACTTGCCAAAGTATAGTTGTGTCGGTAGGTCATTCTAGAATATAATCCGGGATCAATATTCCTCCCGATTTCAGCCTGAGGGTCGCCATCATTGCCCCCAACCTCAATAAATGTGGGAAGGCCAATCAAGGTTTCTATCAATGACTTCCCCAATGATACCAAGGATAGCTTCTTCTTAAAATGCAGTTGATAAACTCAGAAGACAGTTTTATCCACTAGACTATGGGTCCATATGTAATCATTGTGTGAATCCAGTGAACTATCGAGTCATATTTCCCAGGTTTTGAAGCTGATTGTTCTGCTCTAAATCAGTTGAATAGCAAAGGAGGTTAGTGGTTTCGGATACAAAAGACTGCAGCGCAAAGTACTCATTGGAGATAAGAACTTGGGGACTTTTAGGAGTAGAATGCCCTAGTGAGAATTCCTTGAAAATGTAGTGAAAATACTGTCCTTAATATGGAGTTAGTTAGTTTATTTACATAAATGGTACAACCAAGAGTACAAAAAGCCGAAATCAATGAATCACACTTGAGAGTTTTAAGAGTTGCACCAATCAACAGCATCCTCATCCAAAGAAGTTGTAAAATTATAGAGGATGCAACACGACAAAATAGAGAAACCCATAAATCCATCTTTCTAACGTTAAAGAAAAAATTTATTGAACGGAATTGGAGAAATATCTATCCCAGTTGTGTTAACAATTTTGTTAACGGTGTCATTTGTTACTCGAACGGTATTTCTGGATGAGAAAAAAATCTCCTCATCTTTCACTATCTCATCTGTCAAGCAGTTGTACTGGAATCGTTTATTTCGAGGAAAGGAGATGGCGCCACACGGCAGATAAAGTAAAATTGATGATGTAAATTCACCTCAATCTGTTAGGGTTGACGGTCTGTAGTTGAAAAGTGACTGGTATTATCTTAGAAAATGCGATAAAAAGAAATGAACGTTTGTTGATTTGATAGAAAATTTTAGAATTAAATGGTGGAGAAAATTGATAGATTACTGCTAGGTAGATACAAAGCGAATAATAGGTTTATAGTATTAACGCCTTACAAAGTTTTGAAAATATTTTACAAAACGTGATCGTGTACTTGAAAGGAACAACTACATACTTCTCGGGTTATATGCCCCGACGGACATTAAATTAGGTACACTGCTAAGTTGAAAGGGGCTGGTATAATCTACAAGATTTAACCAACCATTCTGGTTTGCAATTAAAAGGGACTATATAAGTTGTAGACCGGTTTTTGCGTATATACGACAATTTTACAGGAGACTATAATAATCTATATACCGCATTTACGTAAATTTTGGCACTATAATTTCAACAGCCGATCACTTACACCCATCAAGAAGTTGCCTTGGTAGTAATATAATACAGGTTTAGGTTTTGGGACATAGAAGATTATACACCTATTCTATAAACGTATATGTGTGAGCTAAATGCACTCTCCGCTTCAGAGCGTTAGTAATGGTGTAGCTCGTGCTCTCTTCAAGCTACTGCTACGGCACGCCGAAATAGTAAATTTGGTCTTGCTACAAAATCGATCTATTGTCTTCACCTGTAGTGAGCTTTGGTAAATTCGGAGACAAAGATGACAAATTTATTAATTGGGACATACTTCGATTCTTACTCTGGTTTTACGTAGATCCATGAATAGGTATTACCAACTTCAATTATTTTAGATCTCAAATTAGTTTGTAATACATTATATGTACCTAATATAATACTTTTATGTATTAATATAATATAGTGGTATATTAGGTTTTCCAGTAAGAGAAGGGAAAAAATGATGGTTGAAGTGATGAAAAAATAATAATTTTCTGTAATTTACTTTTTTGCGCGATCGATCTTTTTTGTTTATTTACAGCATCGGTTGTCAGGACGGTAGGTTGTGTTTACTGGTTTCTAAGTCTAACACGTCGGTAAGTGATTTACTTACCGTTCAGACGTGGTAAGTAAATTACTTACCGACGTCTTAGCCCTAAATACATTTCAGTGGTCCTAAATAATATATTACTTCATTCATTACACAGAAGGAACAAAAAAATAAGAAGATTCATATTTTTTTAATGAACAGAACCGATCAGAACAATATAAAAAGTAATAAATAGCATAAAAAAATTCCACCAAAATGCAATTTACAACGTGAAAAGATATTTTTAACAAATTTTTCAACGCCAAAATGAGAAAAAAGTAGATGGAAAAATTTATTTTTTCGGTAAATGTTCTAAAAAATTATGTAAAATTTTTTTTTAAATTTTGTTTATGTTATTTATATAAATATAACTTTCACTCTATCGATTGCAACCAGCCGCTTGTCGATATCATTGATGTTCATAAATTTAAATTTAAACTTGAATTTTAGGTAGTCCGAGCTGTGCTTGCAAGCTGCGTCGCAAGCTCCAGCGGAAATTATTAGACAATCTAAGAGAGTGATGCTGGGTCTATTTATTTTCATTTGAAAATGAAAAATCAGCGATGGGAAACATTTGATGTTTAACTTCCTTACTTTCCCGGACTACCTTACCGTTCTTAATACTTAATATACTATAAAAAGTAGGTATACTTTGTACAAGAATTATTTTTAAACTGTTTTATAGCGATAGAGCTTCCAGTGGATAAAAAATTTTTCTACCGGATCCTTTCATACAGTTTTCTTCATAGAAAAGCAATGTTAGATTCTGACAGATCTCAATCTCATAGTCCTACATCTTCTAAATTGCAAGCAACGCATATCAGTATAATAATCTTTCAGATGTCGAGACTTAGCACCAATTGATTTTTCTCAAGAAAAATTACTACTTTTTCGACTACCTTGTCGGAAAACCCATAATATGACCGACAAAAAAATGGGGGAAAGTATTGTTTAATGGCGCAAAGCGGAAAATTCACGATTTTTGAAGTTTTTCACCATCTGCCACTGGATTACTTTGACATTTCACGTGCATTTTTCAATTAAACGTGAGCATCTTTCAAAGTTTTTTATTAGATTTTCCTATTTTTTGGTTTGTTTGGTAGGCGAAAAACAGTTGTATGTCACACATGTAGGAAACGCTTTAGTAGCTCTCTTGAACGATGGAGAAGTGAATTTAAATTTCAAGTTATTTTTTGTATGCACTTTTGCATATAGATAGGTTATGCTTAACAACCTATTTAAGAACCCAAAATAGCTGGTATAATGTATCACCAATCTTTCCGGGACACTCTGTATAAGTACGAAAAAAAAAACATAAATATTTTTTTGAGGATAACAATGAACTCACAGGATGTTCACCTTGCAAATAGCGCCAATGCCAATTATCCTTTACATATTGAAAGTAATTAGACATGGTTACCGTTAATGAGATTGGCGAACCGTGAGTGCAGATGAGAAGAGCGACAACCCCTTGATTTTCGGCCTAATGATTCGAAACCGATGAGTTGAAAGATTTCTATCTAAAAGGATGCCGCTTGAAGCCATATTGTATGAGGTATCAGCTGTTAGTTTCACCTACGAATTTAGAAGGGTTTATTGCTCGAGCAGCCCTTCCAGTATTTTGTTTCGCTTAATTTTCAAGACTTTTTTTATTATTTTCATTACAATAAGTGGTCGCGTCGGTGAGTGGAAAACATTTCTTTACTTCAAAACTGCGCACAGTTTGAAACTTTTAAGTTGCGTGACATTGTATGACATCATTTTCATTCAGCAACTGGAGTATTCTTAAAATTTGGCATTTCAAAGATCGCATTTGGTTTTCCTATCTGTTTTTTTGTTGTCTATAACCAGTGTGTATGAATAGTTCATCATATGACACAGTTATACTATAGATTATTCCAAGGAATAATGTCTCCCTTTGCTTTTTACAGATTAATAGAAAATCTCTCTTACTAAAATTTAAAAATAAACTTCTAGAATTAGATATTTCTCTCTGCCAACAGTCATCCTTTCTTCCCATATATAAACATTTAACAGTATCTGCGTCACGACAAAAATATCTGTGCCTAAAAATGCCCATTCAAATTACAAGAACTATCGCGCAGCTTCGGTTATGTAATACATCCTCCTTAAAGTTTACATACAAAGGCTGTGTACTTATCAGATAAATCCTAATGAAATCTGCACTATTTGTAACCAGAAGGAGTTAGAAACGATTGAGCACATACTTTTTGATTGTCCAATATATTGTTGTATGAAACAATCCACCTTCAATTACCTAGCCGATAACAATGTTGCAGCTGATTCACTGAATAATATTACAATAAATTCAGCTGAAGCAGTTGCTAGCAGAGTAGTTGCAGAGCCTTTATTATAAATGAATGACTAATATTTATTTCATCATTAATATATTGTTCTCACCCTTTCCATAAAATTGTGAAGATTTTAAAAGGAAATGAACTATCTATCTATCTACTAATACTATAGGTAAAATTACTAAGGTAAAAATCTAATAAATTATGAAAAGTACCAATCTCTCTCCATTTCTCCCTGGTGTTTGTAGCCTCCGAAGTTGAATTTAATTTGACACTGGCCTGTTGCCACAGTCTTCGTTCATCCCTATCTGTGTGCTGTTTTAATTATTTTTCAAATAGTTGGGGATGTTCTTCCAGGAAATCTATATGAATTGCTTTCTGAGCATAGGTAAATCATTTTTTTACTCCAGCCATTTTCCATGGAAAGATGACTTAAGAGTTTTCAAATTCCCGATCCTAGATTAAATTAGCTTTGATGAGGCTGCTAATCGGCCTATGTAACAATTAGGTTGGGCGTTGGGCGCCAATTTTGTTACCTATTATTTATTAAAAATAATAAGGCAAGATAAATTGCAATGGCGACCCAATGTGGAGATCACCTCAGGTGTGAATTCGGAGACCAAACTAATATCAATTCAGGGAGTAGTCTTACCGGTTCGCGGGTAATCCTACTTTATTTAAGTTATTGAAGTTAAGAAACCAAATGAATTTAATGAGTTAATAAATCAAGTGAAGAAATGTAATTAAAGTTAATCGAGAAAGGTAAGTGGGCGCCACCCTGAATAATATTAGTCGACTTGTTTTTCACCTCACAACTCTCTAGCAACAAACCTGGAAATGTTGGAAGGAAAGGAATATGAACAACGTTTTTAAATTTACAAGTTGTATAATGACTGAAAATATGGAAAAATAGTAAGTAAAATATAAAAAAAAAATGTTGGTTTTGTGTGTTGAAGCACGAAAATTGGTTCACTTGTTACTTTCCTTAATTTTCCACGTGTCTGATGGAAACTACTTCGTCCGGAATTGGCAGGTACAAAGTTCCAGACTGTTTTGTGGTCTCAGGTATGTCTCAGGTAACTGAGGTAACTTCAGGTACGAAATCTTAGGTACTCAGTAAGTCCAGGTACTAAGTAAGTGCTAAGAAAGATACATTGTATCAGCAATAGTAACATTTTTATGTAAAATTCAGGATATCTGCAGTAGGTAATTCGTTTTACAATTGTTTAAGCAATACATTTAAGAACGTGGTTCATAAAAAAAATATCCTGTATTTTACTATTAAAAAAAACAGAAGAAGCAATAAAGAAATGTGAAAAATGATATTATTAAGGAAATCTTATTTATTTCCATTCATCAAAGGAAATCAAAGAAATAAAAAAAACAATATCTAAGTAACATAGAAACTAAATTTTATTTTACTACTTATTTCAACCACAGAAGGCGATAAAGAAAATGTAATGAAAAAATGTAATCCGGAAATATAATATTCTAAGTTGGTATTTAGATTGAATTAATTAGTTAACTAAATATACATATTTTAAAGACTTCAACTATATACATGTGAACATTTTATCACCTGTATAAGAAAAACTAGAAAAAGAAAAAGAACAAGATAAAAAAAAATATCATTGTATGTGTGTATCTGGCGCTTATCACTAGAAGGGAAAACTATAAAAGCAAAAATTAAAAACGAAAAGCATACTTATACGTAAATGCAACTTACCATTCATATTACATATTTCTTTCCTGTTCACATGCTCCGCTTCGATAAAGAATTTACGTATTCGTAGTGTGTTCTTAATTTCTATCTCTCTATAACAAAGAAGAATTGAAATATTTGACCAATATCAGTGTATACTGAACCTCACCAACGGAGATTATTCGTCGCACATTAAATGTAAAAATTTTGCCTTTCAGCAGTGATCGGTGCTACAGGTTTTCGACGAGAATCACATGTTGATAAGGAAAAAGGACTGGCTACTCGCCGTCCGGTAGATATTTAAATATTCCAATGATAGTGGTCAAATATAACGTTACAGCTACTGCAACCTTTCCAGATCTATTGTGGTTCACTGAATCTAGATTACATTTTCCAGCACGACTGTTTTTAAAGTTGACTTCTCACCACCTAGTATAATATGGAATCGCGTTCCTTCAGTTTGGTTGTCAGTGGAGATGGCAACTGTACAGTATGTTCTTTCCTACCTTTCAATTTCTCCAGCGCCGTAGTGATTCGCCGCCACTTCTGCTTGCAAAGTTGTGATGTCCCCAGATAGGCTTATTGTTTTACCCCTACAACTTTGGCACCTACACCTACTTCTGCCTAGGCGCCATTTGTATAATATGCCGTCTCAGCCTGTATGGGCACATCTTTCTTCCAGTCTCATACCGGCCATAAACGATAAGGTCTATCTGTCCGGTTGACCTGCATAGACATACCTTCGCAGGTAGACCGTAGCATGTATTCCTTATATAACCTACCTGGCAATACTGGCATAGTTATTATTAAAGCTTTATCTCGTGGCGTGCTTCTAGACAAGCTTTCGATAGTCAGCACTGTGCGTTTGGCTTATGTGATGGTAACTTTGCAAAAGTCTGTGCATTACAGATTTGGCTTTGTTTTGTATGAAAATGTGTAATAGAGGCAGATTTAGCAAGAATTCCATCACGTTTGGGCATCTAACACCAAACCAAATTACTGTCTAAAGCGAAATTCTTGATTTGAAATGTCTATCCGAGTGACACTTCCTTGAGCCTTGATCAAGAACAAATTTTGAAAACGAGTAAATGAAGCTACACAAACACACTTAGGCTCTGGTGCAGCACATTAAACATCACAGAATAATATAGTATATTATACTTTGTACGTTTCAAATAAACTCTCCAATGTTTGTCTCTCATGCGTTAAGACCTTGAATATCATTCAAAAATTGGATTTGTTGAGGAGCTGCATTTGTTTCGTAGAGTAGTAGTGGAGGGTCTTATCGACTCTTCCACCACAAACCTTACCTAACCTAGCAGAAACCTCTACAAAATAATGTTGGCATAACAATTGGCATTTTTACCATTCCCACAATAAGTTTAAAAAAATGTTGAAAAAAAGTATTTATCACTTTTATACAATCAGTTTGGGACATCCTGTAATAAACGATACAACAAAAAGTATCAGCGGGTTCAACGTAATTTTAGTAGGCATGTAATTATCTCGTTAATAAGTTTTTTTATCAGAATTACCCACATTTCCTAAAAATTCACTAATCCTAAATCGGCTTTTCTAAAATTTTGTCAGTACCTCTTTAAAACACGACAAATGCGGGTCCGTCCGTTCAGTTATGAACTGATGAGGGTCTTTGTCCGATATAGAGAAAAGGGTTAAATACCGAATCGGTCCCTTTAGATCTTTAATGAAACCTTTTGTTTGCCATTATCTGGCTCATATTCACCAACTGATAAGTTGGTAGTTGTAGTGTTTTCACGTCAAGAACACGGACTGGTTTCCGGATATCGCAAGCCAAGCAGTTTAAACAAGAGTTTGAGGTTATCTCAACTCAGTATCGTTTTGAAATTAGTTTGAATGTATGTAGTCTAGTTAATGTTTGCCGGTGAGAGGATAAAATAGGTTAGTTTGAACGTTTTATTGCAAACAATCGATTGTTCAGGGTAAAATTGAAATTAATAGATTTAAAGATTTATGGAAAGTGGATTATACAGAAAGTAGCATTAAAAAATCGACAAAACTGATGGCTTTTATGATAAAATTTAAGCAGATATGTATCGTACTAGGGTTTTATCTTTGAAACGGATGAGTATATACAGAGTATTCAAGTTTTTATTGACATTGTATTCGTAGAGTGTGAACAATATAGTTAGAAAAAATTATTAATTTACAAGACAAAGATGTTTGGGAGTTTCCAGTATCAGGTCCAGTTTTCAATTAATCCATTTTGGTCTTTCCACTAAAGCGTGTTCATTTTTAGAAATAATGGCAAGACTTATTTGAACAATGTGTCAAACGGTTTTATTTAGCTCGCTCTGTGTATGGGATCAAAGAAAATCTCACACTTCTTTTGAATTTTGAGTATACTTTGGCAAGTTTATCTGAAACCGTGAAAGGAATGCAGTCGAAACTATTCGACATTGCCACGTTTAACTATGAAAAAGTTGAAGTACTGATAATGTAGTGATAATAATTATAAATGGGTCTTTTTATTATTAACAATATTAAAAATATGATTGAACGTTAACTTTATAATGTGCTTGTTTCCTTGGATTTATTCTATTAACATTATTTTCCAATTCATGAATATTAAAAGAGAACACTTTTCCAAATTTGTTATGGGCTTCTTAAAGCTCTGGCAACGCTGTACGAAAACCATAATGACCACACCCTCCGATTACATAATTGGTGATTTTTATCGATCAGCTGACTTCTTATTGGCAAGCGCGTGCGTATGTTCTTCCCTCTCACTTCGTCAATTGACTGATATTGATTTATCCAGTGGCGTTTCTATTGTCAGTTACCTTTGTAATTTCAGTTTTACTTGGTAAAATAGGTACCGTACGCCATTTGTACGTTTGACAGATATACGACATGTTTTTCCTCGCCTCTTACCGACGCCGCGTAGCTCCAGATAAACTTGCCAAACTATACCTAACTACAGATTTTTTTAAAAATATTAGTATGTTATTTTGGAAGGCAAAATAAGCACTTTCTTTCATTGGACCGACCTTGTAACCATACAGGGTGATACTAAAAATAAAACAACAAAATATATTTCATAATTTATTTGTTAGCATGAACAGGGTGATTCAAGGGACAGACATTTGATACTGATCAGTTTCATTAAGTAGAGCCTAAGTTGTTGTTCCATATTTATTATACACCTCTACAGCTTGACTGTAAATGAAAAGTTACTGGTTTTTGATAGTTATGTAATGTTACGAGAATCATCTCTGGAGCTTTCTTCAAGTTCGTAAAAGAGCTCGAGTTTTTTTGTAGTAGTAGGTGTTTTTCAAGTGGTGCCGCTTTGAAAAAAATATGTCTCTATCGTTCATTACGCTAGAATGTTTTGATTATTAAAAAACTGTGTATTATTTGAAGAAAATGTAAACTGGTAATTCTTCAGTTAGTAGAGTAAATAAAGAAAAATAATGGCCCGTTGTTATGATGATATAGGATTGGAACAGCTAAGGCTCTTTCTAATGACACTCATGATGAGTTATTAACATCAATAATGAGAATTTCTTCGTCATAATGTGAGTCTTACAAAAACCATATCAAGTATCCGTCCACTGAATCACCCTGTTCATGCTATAAAAGAAAATAATATCACCTAAGTATATGGAATATAATTTGTTTTCATTTCGAAACAATGCCTGATTTAATCAACTAAAGTTTAGAGTATGAACAGGAATTCTACGGAACATTGTCGCCTGAATGGGCACCTGACTATCCAAGTCTTGGTCTTAGTATTGGTTTTATCTCCTCAAACTTGTGCATCCATTTTCAACTTGGTTATTAGCGATGGCTTTAATAATATAATCACAGCTTATAGAGTAGAGAGGTATTTGACAGATATTTATAAATATTATCCACATCGCAGTCCTTTCCTAGCAAAGTATTCATGTCATTTGGAAAATTACATTGTTGTCTTTGCGATGTGTATAATGTACATTCTAATACCTAGTATATGTTTCACATTTAGTTCACGGCTACAAATAATACACATAGGTTTATCAGTTTTACGTATTAAATATTCATGCGTAAGTTTATTGTGACCTATTCTTAGTCTAGTTATTACGACCTGTTTTATTATTTATTATTATTATTATTTTATTATTTATTATTTTATTATTTTTTATTCTTAAGCCTTGCAATACAATATTATTTCTTATTTTTTAATTTTCCTTTCAGCATTTCATGCATATTTGCTATTGTTTTCCTCAAATTTATATTTTCGTTCAGTATTTTTCTATTTTCTAATCTTGTCATTAGTCTCTTTTTTAAATCCCTTTTAGTCATTCCTTATCTCCGTCAGCTCTGTTGTTATTGTGTTCATGGACTCCTGCATTTGTCTCATCATCTTAGTCAGTATTTCCATATTTTTCTCAATTTTCTTATGACTTTGAACTAGACTTTTCCATGTTCTTACATACATTTCTTAGTTACTTCTTTCTCGGAATTTTTGTCTTTCTCCCTTCCACTTTTTCTTTTCCTTTTCACTGTTTAGTATCTAAATGAAGATATAAATAAAATTAAATGTTAATTTTACTAATATTTCATCACACAGTGCAAAAAAATTAGAATCCCTAGTTAACCCGTCGGAAATCCTCACTTTTATCCGTGTTTTATATTTCGATATATTCATTGAAGAGAAAACTTTTTAGCTCACCTTAACTGTCTTCCATTTCACACAATCTGCTGCAAATCTTGTTCAATTCAACTTTATAATCAGATTTGTCACTTGATCAAATGACTAATCACTATATTCAAATGAAATTGTAAAGTCGACAAATGCCGAGGATTGTTACTGTACTTTTTCGCTCGCTTATTCCATTAAATTTCCGATTAAAATGAATAATAAACTAGATAGTATAGTATTATCTATTAACTTGACGTTCATTCATTGTTTTTATAATTGGCTTATCTCACCAAATTTGATGAAATAAGCTATCGAGAAAAAAATTTTTTTTTGCTATAAATCGTATAGTAACAATCCAGTAGTAAAGTTATTTTACGCAAGACTGTAGATGAAATTAAGTGTGTATTTTAAGAGTAAAGTAAAATTGCCGCTTTCAGAAGCGACTATCTTGTACGCTCTATGAATAAATAAATAAATAATAACAAATAACTATTTTAAAATTGTGTACGTTGAAGGACGTGGATGAAGTGAATTAAGTTAGTTGAAAAAAACATAATCATATCTCAAATGATTTTTTCCTATCTCCTATAATTTTCGAAACAACTTGCAAAACCCTCCAATTTTGGGACAACCCGTACAAGCATAGTTCGATTCAGTAAATTAATCACAAAATAAAATAATGTATTCCTATAAATAATGGTATTGAATACAGTTCAACATTTCAACAAAAACATCTGAAAACTAGTTTTTTGTTAACCGACTGTAAGGTCGCCTATGATTCAGTTTTATCTATCGTTCGTAATTGAGTCCATAGATAACAACACTGAATTGACTCTTTGAATTTAAGTAGTGTCTGATGGAAATATCGGGACTAATCTCGTGTATAAACATGATTTGTGTGTTTCAGTGGATTTATATAAATACGGGAGATACTATGACGTGAGTTTTTATTTTAATTACGTCTTTTCATTTCCATCAAATTAAACAGAACAATTGTCTACTTATTGTGAGGTAGGTATCATGACTGAGCTCTTGCGTAT
>CAJUYI010005601.1:0-15384 GCA_910591695.1 Galerucella pusilla
TAAAGGACGCACTGATGTGATCATACTTGCGGATACCATAAGAAAATCGAATGCAGTTGTTTTGAATTTTTTGCAGTCGGAAAGCATCGGTTTGTAGGATGGCAGGCCCATAAATACTGTCACAATAAGACAATCTAGAGAAGATGAGGGATTCGCAAAGACTTAACTTCATATTTCTCGATAATAAGTCCCTATTAGGGTAGAGTTGTCTCAAAACATTGAAGGAAGTTTTGCATAGATGGCTGATATGTTTGGAATACCTCAAATCAGTGTCTAACCAGAGACCCAAATTTTTAGCTTCTTTCACGAATGAAAAAATGTCATCATTGATTCGTAGAGAAAGAGAGGCAGTCACTTCAGTTCTTTTATCTTTAGGACCAAAAAGCATTACTTGAGATTTTTTCGGATCAAGTTTTAAGTTGTGGGCACAAGACACGTCGAACAGTACTTGAAGATTCCTATTTATATCGGATTCGGCGAGACTTGCCTCATGGTATTTAAACGAGCTATAAAGTTGTGTATCATCGGCATAATGGTGTATGTTACCCAACTTGATGTATTTATAGAAGTCGCAAATGTACAGTCTAAAGAGAAGTGGTCCCAGGATGGAACCTTGTGGGACTCCGAAGGGCTTTGTGAGGAAATTTGATTCATTTGCATCTAGAGCGATGTGTTGTGTCCGATTAGATAAATAACTGCTCAGTAACAATATAGCTGCATCTGAGAAGCCAAAACATCGGAGTTTCTTACATAAAATCCATGGATCAAGTGTGTCGAAAGCCTTACTATAATCAAGTAGAATGAGGTAGGTGAAGTTTCCTTCATTCAAGGATTTAAATATATCATCAGTTATTAAACTCAATGCTGTGGTAGTGCTATATTGGGCGCGAAAGCCCGATTGCACATCCGTTATCAAATTCTTTTCACTGGAAAAGTTTGTTTGTTTTGTGGAATGGAAGAAGAAACCTCCATCCACATACTTTTCAACTGCACAGCACTTCAGAATCCTAGAGCACAGCACCTGGGAGAGGAACATTTATCCAAGTTGAAGCCTGCAGACATCCTTAAATTCCTCCGGGAAATAGGACTAAAGGAACTACTAGTTTCTGAGACTCTCCTCAGAAACTGAGTAGAAGTAAGGGGGCACAATAGATCTTTTAGGTCTCAGTGACAGACAACTGTTTCACGCCTACCGAGTAAACAAAAAGAACTGACATACACTGACGTTTAATAAAAAAATTCACGTGAAACGTCAAAGTAATTGAGTGACAGATGGTGAAAAACTTCAAAAATCGTTGCGTTATAAATTTTCCGCCCTATTTTTGGTGTTCATATGATTGATTTTCCGGTAAGGTAGACCAAATTTACCCGTTGACTCCCCTACGTTGAACACTTGCTTATAGTAAGCAATTGAACAGTAAAAAGTTTCATTGAAAAAATGTACCTGTTGATTTCTTCACCATTCACATTGTGATTTAAAATAAAAAAAGAAAATATTTATATTGAATAGATAACCTACGTGAATGATATGAAGCACCGCTACTGACTGGAATGGAATGGAATGGAATGGAATGCCCCTTCTTTATGTTTATCCCGAGGTACTAGTATAACTTTTGCTGACTCATTTCAATATTTATTTATGGGACAATAGAAAATCATCAAGTTGACAAAAAAAATGTCACCATTTGCCAACGCCGCCACTGTGCGTATACAATTTTCGCATAACGTGTAATCATAACAGGTATTGCATTCAGGAACACAATAAAGGCAGTATAATAGAAGACCACTTCAGTATGTGCATAATCACAATAATTAATAAAAGCTTCAAGGCCTGCATAGCGCACTATGATACGACTACTGCCGCATTATGAATCAGATTCAGGAGTCAGGAATCGAATGTTCCTTCACTGTGTGTGAACTTTAGGCCGTGACATTTTCTAGAAATCACATTTATTTTATGAAAGGCGTGGTCAGGACTGGCTTGTAGAAAACAGTAACGTACTGTAACTCAACTAACACAAATACAATCTAAAAATAATTTCATGATTGTTGATTTTATCATTTTTAAATATTTTCGGTACCTTGGAATAGAGAAAAGGGACTGGGATAGGAATGTACAGGCCAGGAACCAAACACTCTGGAAGCTTGGGAAAACCCCCAACTATCCTTTAAGCGATAGGAAGTGTGCCCAGTTCAATATTGATGAATGGAAGGGAAAGGATTATCATTATGTCAAGTAACCATTAAAGTCTAAGGGTCAACTGCACTGGTGCCACTGGTATGATTTTGTCAATAACCTGTCACTTTTCAGATTTTAACAAATAATTTGTATTTTTTAATTTAAATAAGTATCAGACAACAATGGACACAGAATTTGTATTGTTAGCATCATCAACTCTTATTAATATAGTAGTAGTTAGGAATTATATAAGAAAGAGAAGCCCTCATGTGCTTATTTTTGTATTGAGAACTTTTAACTATGTAAAGGCAAGGTCTTTCTTTATATAGTTCAATAAGTCGAAGTACTTGATCATGAGACCACGACATTTTTCATTCATTTTTTCATTCTCAAACCTCAATAAACGATATAATATATACTTTTTGAATAAACGTTGGTTATGTAGCAGAACCAGTGTCACCACCATCATAAAAAATTAAAAAATCATAACCTTAAAATAAAGTTTATCCTATATGTTTGCCCCAAGTTGTCATTTAATTGATAGAAAATAGGACTTGTTCTATACATAGTTTCTATCAATTTAAATTGAACAAAAATAGAAGTTTCGTTAATTTCAATATTGACTTGAAAATTGATGATAAATATGTATATAACTATCTATCATTTATTTAGGATCCTAAAAAATTGACTAACAAAGGTACATAAAATGTTATGGGAAAGCTCCAATGTAATAGTAGAGGAATAGGCAACGCCTAAAATAAGGTAGTAGGGCTAAGACAGAGTTCATTATCTGCTCCCTCCTCAATATACAAGACAATACGTAATAATTTCTTTAAATTATATATAAAAATCGTAAAAAGGGACAATGATTGACTGGAGATGTATTTACATTGTTAAAATCACTTCTACTGACAATTTTACTTTTTAAACCTGATGATGCAAGACGGAAACATTACATTGCATATTTATACAGCTAATTATTGCATCAATCAAAATACTTATTGTGATAAAATTATAATCACTTCTTCTAACTTCGAATTCCCAAAAGATCGGCCTTGGGGATGTTAGTCATAACGTTCATTTGCACTGAAATATTGATTCATACGAATGTGATTGAAGGGTGTCCATAACAATGGAGGAATCAAATACATTTTTCCGTGTAATTCCGGTCCTGATGTATTTTTAAATAAATGATGCTGGTTATGTCTTTGCCATTAATTATTTTATTGTGGTGCTTGATTTCATGTTAATGTATATCGATAATGTTTTTCCTTGAATATTTCACTTTCTAATGTGGAAACAAAAAAAAATTCACGACTAATATGGTCCATAACGAGGAGATGTGAATTAGAATATTATGTCATCAACAAAAAACTGCAAATTGTATAAAGGACAACCGAAAAATGGTGGATAGAAAAAGCAGCTTCAATCTTATTGATTTGTATCACATAATCATTTGAAGATGGTGTAGCACTGGCGAATATTATCTTTCCTTGTTAAGCAATTGTAATTTATATCCAAGAGAATACCCTAGTGTGGAAATACAACCTAATCTGTCATTTATAAAATTAATTCCAGTTAAGGAGTCAGTGTATCTGGAGGCGACAAAATGAAATATGTCGTACTGCATTGTACTTGCTCAACCGCATTAGCCAAAGATTTCAAACTTCTCTTGCAAATAGTCAGGGCAACTGACGCGCTAAATATATATTTTATACCAACATTTATTCAGAATTTAGTAGGTTTTTGGAGGCAAAAAAAGATTTATTTTCAGAGCACGTTAACCCTCAAATTTTTTGTTTAATTGATACTGGTTAATTAATTAGATGTGCGAATCTTCACTGCCTCACGTAATTGTCAATTAATTCAGACGACGATAGAAATTGTCTATAAAGTAGGATGTGTAATGGCCTTGAAATGGACCAATTTAGTCCACCCATCCAGTTATCCCTTATCCCTGTACCTTCGAGTGGACGATATAGGTCCATTGGATGTGTGCCATATACTTCAGGTGGCACATTGGCTTCTCCGAAGATTGTTTGTCTCCTCGAGTCCAGTGCGTCACAGTCAGATAAGATATGGGTTACGGTCTCGGTCTCCATGCCACAAAGTCTGCAGCTGAGGTCCCTGTTATATAACCCTATTTTATGCAAGTGATCTTTCACCGGGGTATGACCCGTTAGATAACCTGTAATAATTCTTAACTCATTCCTACTGATATTCAGTAGTTCCTCGGCCCGTTTTACACATGTGTCACCTATGAAGGTTTTACTGTGTACCTGCTTTGGAGTGTTCCTCCACTGACGTCTATGTTGGCTTTGTGCCCAATTTTGTATTTGCCCTCGGACTACCTTCTTTGTGGTCCCAAGAGCTGGTTCTGGTTTAACATATGCTGTTGCTGTACCTCTTCTCGCGAGTTCATCAGCTTGTTCATTTCCAGAAATACCGTTATGTCCCGGTACCCACTTTAGTCTTACTCTAATGGGGTCTGCTAGTTCATTTAGTTCTTTCTGGCATTTAGTGATGAGCAAAATTGGTCTTGGTCTCTTGTCTTTGTAACAGCGTCAACATATGCTTTTCTTGGAACAATATAATTTAGCATGTCGAATTATCAGTTTTCTTTACTAGATTTTAACGATATACATGAAAAAACAAAGAAATCACTGTTTAAAAAAAAGGATCTACAAAAATGTTCGAAGAGTACATAATGTCTTAATGAACTTTTTTAATTCAAAGATAGTAAATTTAGGTTTAAAAATGTTTGTTGCATAAAAATAAAATGTTTTGAAAGATGTTCGTTAAGAAATTATGGCAAGACCAAGACTAAAACCAAGACCAAACAAAATACAGCAAGACCAAGACCGAGACCAGACAGATTTGAGCAAGACCAAGACCAAGATTGAATAAGCAAGACCAAGACCAAGACCGAGACTGTTCGAGTCTTGGTCTTGGTCTTGCTCATCACTACTGGCATTCTTCTACCAGTCTGGATGTTTCCTTGCGGCTGTTTAAAGCTGCAAGGGCTGTTGTTCAGTGTGAAGAATTTTTGTAGAAACTGAATCAAATTGTATATTTTCAAAGATTCTACTATGATGAGTTCGTCGAGGGTATAGAATTAGAGCCACATGTTAAATGTACAAGTCCATTGAGCATTAAAAGCTCCCATTCAATTCCTTGTACTTTTAAATCGCCCAAGTGCCGTTTTTGATAAAATAATTTACTGATAAACTATTGATTATAAACTCTCGAGTCTTTGTACCTCGAGGACGCTAAATAAGTTTGATTCTCATTAATGCCGGAGCACACTTAACGATTAAGTGTTGTGGAAGAAGAACGTGTTGAATTGGTACGGTTTTATCTGAAGTACAGTGATGATCAGCAACCGTATCGGATACGGTGTGATAACGTGTGTCCCGGCCTTTATTCGATCGCTGATTCCATTGAAATGGGAATTGAAGAAATAAATAAAGCATTTATAAACAAGAATAATTAACGTAGTTCTTTATCTATATCAGAATCAGCGGAATACAGAGAAGAGCCGTCACACATCACATCGGGCAGGCATCAGCCATCACCCATATATATATTCTGATTGAGTTCGGAGTGATCATTGCCCGTAGTTATCAACTTGTGTTGTGGTATTACTATTACCGGGTCTTGAAGCGTTCCCTGCAAGGTCCCATCATTGGAGTCGATCGTGACTTGCTACGATCGTGACACACAACATAAAAAAATATATCGCTTAAGTGGTTATCTGCTACGCGTATATGCATATTATTTTCTCTAGACGAATACTCCGTCAATAGCAATCTGACTCTCTCTGTATCGGATGTAATATGGCGTTAAAGAAAGATAGGTGATCGTCGTGGGGTAACATTATCACGACAAAGAGATTATACCTTTGATTGCCGCCTTTTCAGCTTCCGACATTCACGCTTTCCATGGCAGTTGGAGATGTCCATTACACTTGGCAATTACAGGCAATTGCATTAAAAATAGAGGTACTACTCCGTAGACGTGGATCTAATGAAATGTTGAAGTTACAGTCAACTTTTACATGGGAAAAATTTTACGTCATTCTACGGATAAACTACGTATTTACTGGTGGTATGAGTAATATCATTAGTTTGATTACATACGAAAGCAATAAGGTTTACCTTTAAACATCGAACGGCAGACCGAGAATTTTCTTTGTTTATGTAGAGTATGTAAATTGCACAAGCTTTTTTTCAATACGAGGGTTATCTGATATCACTTGCCTAAACATTTTAACTTGTACTTCAGATAAACTTTAATATTTACTTCCTTCCCTAATGAATTACAGGCCTGTAAAGTTAGATATTTGAAATTTTTGTTGGAAAATCGTATTCTTACTGTGTACATTATAATTTCAGCTGTGGGATTTGGTAAGTATTGATTTTATTCGATAGTTATAGGAAGTAGTAAGTGCTGAAACATTTAATTTGTTCATTCATTCATACGTTTGGGTTGGGCACAGCCCAGGCACTTTTTTTTCGGGCCGATATGGGAAACTCATGTTCGACTGGGTCCTTAACCAGTACCCTGACAGTGCTGGACACATCCCCACGGGAATGCCTACCAACCAAACCCACCTCAAACTCGCCTTCACTCCCGCCTTGGAATCACTACCCTAGCATACTTCAAGACGGGCGGCTGTCCCTCACAAACTCTCCGTCATCTTCTCCCTTCTATCAGTCCTACCTCTCACATGCCATGTCGAGTCCTTCTCTTTCCCTAATCATGCTCTCTACCACGCCACTTATCTCCATCCATTCCTCCTCACCCCTCAACATAATCTCCACCATATTTTCCCAATACACCGCCTCTCCCAGTTTATTTTCCAACTTCTTCCGAACTTCCTCGTTCTTCCAACATCTAAACACATGTCCCACATCATCCACCACTTCACATCTCTCGCACACTCCAGTTTCTCTTTTCCCAATCTTGTGGAGGTAACCCACTCTCGACCTATGTCCTGTGAGCGCCTGCATCAAGAAGTAGTTCACCTCCCCGAGCCCAGGAAGTTGAACTGAATATTTGTACCATTACCCATGTTATCTACCTACTTCCATTCCAGATGCTTCGTGTCTTCTATATAGGCCACTAGTTTGTCTGGAGGGATCTTCAGTAGTTGTGATGGTTGTATTATTTCCACTCCAAAGTGTCCTTGTTCTTACAGAAGCAGAAACTGTCAGGCATGTCTCATGCGAGTGTCCGGAGTGTGTGTTCGGTGAGTCTTGGCCTGCACCTGCCGATATAAAGGATATGTCTCCTAGTGATCTGTCCACCTTCCTGGAATGGACAGGGAGGACAACTCCTCGGGAGGATGTACAATGGGTCACATGTGGCCTAAGTGCTGTGAGCCTACACTAACCCTCCCTACTCTACAGATACTCTATAAATACAGATCCCCTCATGTTCCGGCACCCATATTATAGACACTTTGTTGTCTCTCACCAGCATGTTGAGGGATTATTTACAGTTTTTTACCAACTTAGACCTAGTTGTTGGATTGCTGATAGCTTTAAGCAGAGCCTGGCTGTCAGTGAATTTAATTTGTTATTAAACTCCTAAAAATCGAGCGGAAATATTGTGTTTTTTAGTATTTTTGCGATATAAACTACCGCTTAACGTTAGAATTATGTTTTTATTTGATTATAGTGAACATCCCAATTTGCAGTCCCGTACTTATCTACTGTTAATAATTATTGATTGTTAGCTTAGCGTGGAATTATGAAAAAATTGTAATCTTGATAGTGCGTTAGAGCGTTTTGCGTAATACCAAGCTGAACTATTATTTGCAAGGGTACTGTTAACGATAAGAATCTGTTTAATAGATAAATTTGCATTTTCTTCAAAATACATCTCGTGATATTCTGTTCGATAATGTTGGTGGTAGAATCAAAAAATTCCTTCTATTAATGTACGTGAAGATTTTAAATTAAGCACTGATCACAGTATTCAGACACTGATAGGTGAGGAAACAAGTCTGCATCGTCAAGATTGACAAGTAATGACTTTCGGCTTACAATTAAATGACGCATACAACTTTTCCCTTCTTACTCTTAATCATCCTTGAAAAACCTTTTCTGGCGTATCCTTGTTTCGTCCACGTCACTGACTTCAGTCAGTCGATTCCGGAATTGTGTCTCCTAAAATACGGAAGCGAAACATGCTGTAACGCAGCACCAGAGTTTGACCTAATGGGGTGAATAATTCGATGTGTACACCACACTTCACGCTTTTTTTCCAACAGGAAGTTGCTCAGAATTAACTCTATCAATCAATATTTTTTGTTCTTTTCTCTAAATGAAAATAAAGCTGTTTACACAAAATTATTTAGAGCCATCTAAAAAATTGGATAAAATTAAACAGCAAGTCGAGCAAATATGAAGGAATCGTCTCGCTAGGAAAATACGCCTCGGTATTTCAAGCAGAGGTCTATGCAATACTTGCATGTGCAAGGGCAAATAATATGAGAGCCTACAACAACAGGCAGATCAGGATCTACAGTGACAGTCAAGCTGCCCATAAAGCACTTCAGAGCGGCGAAGAACTCAGAAGACTAGCGACTCGGAACAGTGTAACACTGGAGTGGGTCCAAGATCACAAAGGAATCGCTGGCAATGAAAAAGCTGACGAACTTGCAAGAGCAGGATCGTCAACACTGATGAACGAACCCGAACCATCTGTGGGCATCCCCAGATGCTCCACTAGGTCATGGTTAAAATGGTGGGTAAAAGAACAATCCATAACTGGAAACACATGGGAAGAAATTTATAAAAGAACCATCAGAAAAAGTAGCGAAAGAACTGCTCTCAATGAGCAGGAACAAACTACGCACCATAACGGGGCTACTTACGGGACACTCTCCCACAAAGGAGCACCTAAACAAAATAGGGCTGTATAACGGAGACCTTACATGCAGAAGATGCAAAAAGGATACCGAAACAGCTCTGCATATACTATGCAACTGTGAGTCGCTGGACCACAGAAGGCAAAAACTGTATGGTGGCTCCAGAAGACTTCTACAACCAACCAGCAAAGAACCTGTATGAGCTAATACAGGGAACGGATTGGCTGAATAAGTTGTAGTCAGAACACCAGGAGTATCCACAATAAGCCCAGGAGGTGGTGCCGGCGAAGGTATGGCTCCTTTTGAAAAAAATAATTCAATTTTAGGCTTTCCTCAAAATCCTACTCCTTGAAGGATTTCAGGATATCCACAGGCTCAAGCTACTCTTCCTTTTCTGTCCAATAGTCTCCCATGTGTGCCCTAGGATTCCATTCTTCTTCGCCAGTTTTTAGAAGTGGTGATTTGAATGATTTAATATAAATAATAGGTTTTTCCGAAATGTGAATGTAAAAGGCACCTGCTTCATTTTGATTTTAGTGATTGCTTTCTATTCTTTAGTATTTTTAGGCAACTGGAATAAAAAAAGATTACTATTATTCCTACGCCAATGAGGTTAGCTTCCGCGTGTTCTGGACCAGTTTGATAAATGACTTCTACAATCTATCAAAGACAAATCACAAATATTGCGCTTGTCTGCCCTCGAAATGTGTTGAGGGCAACAAACTGTGATATTTATTTAATTGAAAGTATGACAAACAAATCATTTCTAGCCGAAATAACACTTGAATTATTGGGCTAATGTTTTTGGTGGTAATTACTTCTCTAAAATAAATTTTGAAATTCTCTTATATCTAGATGAAAAGAAGAGATTTGATGATATAAAATATCTAACCTGAAATTACTTAAATCAGCTTTTTTTAATCTCCGTGTATAAACATATATTTTTATCTCAATTCATGTTATTGAATATATTTGGCTTTCAGACGCGGCGTCGAAAATATAAATATAATCGTTTTACATTTGAGCCCTAATGATCTATGGCGAAATGAAAAAAGTGCTTGAATAAATCTCCCTGGAGGATTGTCGGAAAGGGAGTGCGTCCAAAAAGGATTACAGTTTAAAATCCAGTATTACACAAGAGAAAAATGGTCCTAATTGTTGCTCGTCACTTGTGAAAAAAAGTCTCATTTCTTGACAAGAGTAATTTAGAATCTCATTTGGGGTTAATTGAATGAGAAAGAGAGAGAGAGTTATTTGATCGTACTTTTACTTTTTAATGAAGAATTGATATTTCACATTAAATCGAATTCACTCTACCATAAGTAGAGGCAAGTTTTGATTATTAGTGTACTGGGTGAATTATGGATCTTCACCAAAACAATGGTATTTTTGAAGTTCGTCGTGACTTACCCTGTACACGTACCTTTAATTTCCAAACTACCCTAGAACCACCAAAAATTTGTCACAATTTTTCAAAAATATAGGGACACTGAAAATAACGTTATAAGAAAGGTATCGAAAAACAACCCCTGTTTAAGACAGATTTTCAGGTCTCCCGGATTAAAGATAGCGGGAAAAATTAACTTGAAAAGGTATAAATTGATACCATGGACTGGTCAGTGGTTGAATCCTATAGAAAACTTCTGGGGCAATCTTGGAAGGAGATTATGATGCCAACTAAACGCTCTGGATGAATCTCAAAGTGACACTCTAATAAAGAGTTGCGTTTTTACTTTATTAATAAAAATATTAACATCTCACAGGTTGTTTTAAATTTCTATAGGGATGAAACATATTTTCTTTAACACCCTGTATATACTGTTAACGTTTTCTTGGAATACATTTTCTTAATAGTGTGACGCTTTATGAGAGAACTAACTTTGAAATTGTGACAAATTTTTAGACAGATTGCATGTAATTTTAAAGTAAAATTCTCTTCCTTGTACATTTTCCACGCTGTAAGAGTCAAGTAGGTATCTATGATTCGCTGAAGATTACCGATCTTCATGGAATATAAATCCATATTACAGTTCTAATTTGTGTCTAATAAATTTTACTATTATATTTTGAATTATGGAATGACTCTCGAAAAGGTCACTGCATCGTTTTCATAATATATTCAGGGTCAATTCATGGGTACCGGTGCTCATCAAACCACATACGAGGAAGGTCATGAAACTCTTCATGTTCATTCTCTCTATTAACACAACTTTGCTAAACTACATTTCCATATTATTTCGTCTTATCGTGAAATTCACTCAGCCAATTATTACTCTATGACACAATAATTAGGATTACAAGTGTTTTATTTTAATTTAATCGGCATAGGCGCGCAAAAATTTTTTTTATAAGTCATTACAATAATGCGTAAAAAGCGGATGTAGACAAAAACGTTTGTCCCAATGGAAATATTGGTTATCATTTGCTTACTAGGAAATTGTATTAGGTGAAACATTTCTATTATGATCTGACAGTTTATACTGTAATATTCTTTTATCTACGACCACCTTTAAACTTAGTCACTTATTTTAAATGGAAGAACCTCGAGAAGAATGCATTTCTTCGGATTACACACCACCTGAAATTAGAATTCGTTGTGTATATTTGCTTATAGAAAATTTATTTTCATGTGTTTTAACCCCTTCAGAGCACATGTAGTACGGAAGCGCAGGATTTTGTTAGGTTAGGTAGGCTTACGAAATAGGCCCCAAGTCAGGTATTTCCAGGCATACTTAGGAAGATGGGAATCATGTTCAATGGGATTCAACGAACATATTATTAAAAGAGCGATACGTTAAAGAACACCAGTTGAAGTGTTAATTGTTTTGAAATACAGACCTGTATCTTAGAACGTCCACATAAGACAATTACAAGTAATTGCGACTGTATTCATTTTTAATGTATGCGTCAAACCAACGGTGCGAAAATTTAATTGGGACATAATGGTACTCTATTTAAATTTAATGCGTTATAATGCGGAACATGAGCCTTTTTCTTTATAAACTAAACATAAATTTGGATATAAAATATTTAATTTAGGAAACATTAAATCAAAACAAGTCTTCTTCGATATACTGAGTGTTAAATCAATTTAATAGTATATTATTAAACGAGCAATTTATGATAGTCATAATTCACGATGGGTGACATTTGCGTCACGAGCCGCAGGCGAGGGGCGCAAGTCACCCAAGTGAATTATGGCCATAAATTGCGAGTAGAATACTATACTTTGTCCACGACACTTAATTTATTTATTAATAAATAAAAGTCAGTAGCGATTTGGCATATTACTAACCTCAAAATGTTGTGGCAGCTACTTCAAATAATTTGACATATATAGAGATGGGCGATACTGTAGAAAGTATCAATACAACGTACCGTTATAAATATATTGTTTTAAAATACTTAATATTAGAAAATATCGTTATGAAAAGTATCAATACTAAAAATTACAATATTTTATAGATACGATATATATCAGAAACAAATTTCCTGAACAAAATACACAGATTTAATAGTTTATTCCATATTGTACCCCCATCTCTAGTCGTGAATTATGAACCATAATACACTACAGTGTATTATGAACCATAATTCACGACAGTTGATATATGGGTACCATATACCTTTAGTTAGGAGGTAAAATATTGACTTATTATTAGGTGGTCGTGGACAAATAATAATAATGCAAAGGAAGAAGACCTTTTTGATAAGTTTTGTTTTTCTTCAAACCTAACATTTCTTAAAGGGCAGCCTTCTGTTTAACCTGCGCTGATTCTTAGCTCTACTGTTCCAAAGACTTTTAGAATATATTCAATTTGATGGAGTAGTTAATTAGTCTATATTTGAAATTTTCTAACTATCTAAACTCAATGAAAATATGTATCCTCGAACATTGTTTGGAGACGCTATTAAGTTGTTTTTGGTATACCACCCAAGGCTGGATGGACCCTATCTGGGGCACTGGACAATGCAAAACTCAGGGCCCCTTCCCTTTACCCCTTTTATTACTTTTTAAAATATATTTTTTCTATTACAAAAGGTTATTTAAAGTACTACACACTACCTATACTTTTTATTTATGAGCATAATAGTCTACATTTGTTATATATTATACAAAAAAAATTATTGTTCTTTTCGTTTTCTCTTGAAATAATTCAAAATGGGATTTTCCCTTTCCCTCAAAGGCCTTTTTTGAGTAGCAGCTTCGACTTCGACTTCGACAGCTTCATTATTTTTCTCAGAGTCTGACTTGGTCTTATCCTTATCATCAGGCAGTGTACCAAAATAATGATGAATACATAAACAATATCTAGCTTACTTTTAAGGACAATTTACACAATTTACAAACAGATTTATTTTCAATGGAAATAAACGTAAAATATTCATGAGCCCCATTTGTGATAATACGCCCCATTGTGGAGGGAAATCTACACAAACACAACATACACCACCACAGGGTGAGGTTATAAAATCATCTTCTTTTTTCAATAACTCTGAATCGTGACATTTGGCCCTATTTTTTTTCTCATTTATATCTAGCAATAATTAGAAAAACCCAAAAAACCGATTTAACCGATTAAGTATTAATCGGTTTCGGTTTCGATTCCGGTACATGAAAAATCATAAATATGGGTTCCGGTTACGGTTTCGGTCCACCAAAAGATAACTGTTCCGGTCCGGTTCTCGGTTAATAACGGTTTCGGTCCGGGTCCCTGGGTCAGACCAGTAATTAATTCCATTGCCGAGGTTGGTGTTGTTCTCATGGGTCCTGTGATGTATTGTATCTAGTACCACCTTCATTTCTCCAATTTAACAGAACTGAGCTCAAAAACTGGAGCTGATAAACAAGATCTTATGAAATAATTGGACTTAAATCCTGATTTCTGTATTTGTTGGACAGTGTAATTATTTATTAAATATAATTTTAAAGATATCCTTGGCTATGCAGCGATTTGAAAAGCAAAGCATCATTATTATTTCTGTAAATAAAAAATGAGGAAATTATAGGTGCCAACTCGGAGGCATGAACTTGTATAATAATGGGTTTTACATACAATAGGTCGCGGCCGTATAAATGACCACATTTTTTCAATGAATCTACCGGAGGTATTACTTCATTTTGGTGAATGGACATGGATAAAAAGGTAAATTGAACCACGATCTTGCAACAAACTCCATTGTATTACAATAGTATCTATCACATTAAATTAGCGGATTGTGAGTAGTAAAATCGTGAATCACGGCATATCTATAAATATATCCATAATCATTTTAAATATATAAATTCGTAGCGTTTCTGAGTACGATAGAATTTAATATATTTTCAATACGCATTGTCATACATACAACGATTAAATTCTTAATTAATAATATTTCTAATCAAATATGCAGGTGTTTGATGATCTAAAAGTTAAAGGTTCTTCGTGACACTATCAAGGTAGTCGTGGCTATTCTTTTTTACGTTTCAATGCTACAACGATCACTATCTCGACTGGTTATGTCTTTTGACTCTCACTTTTTGGAAATCGTGACAATATTTACAACCATAAATTACGGCATGTTCTAATATTCTTATGTTAAATACAATTAACTGGATTTATGCCCGTGAATTATGGTTGTGATTATGCTGTTGGTTTTCCCAATCGCCAATCGGTACACATATTTATTTCTTAGCGTAAATCACTCGCCTGTGCCTCCAATCCAAAAAATTATATATCTTTGCACGACTTTGATTCATTGTCATACACTTTCCCAGTACCTCTTGGTCTTGGTACTAGCAATTGACAGTAATGACATTGTTTACCCCTGTATAACACTTTGTGACCAAATTAGATATTGTATGAGTAAAATTAATTTGTTTTTTTGGTGTGAATATGAGCGGCAATTCATCTAACGAACGACAGAAAGACAAGAAGAGAAGCGGGCCCTTTTTCCACTAATGACGGTGTCAATCGTTTTAAGCGCCCGCTAGATTAGGGATCTTACAGCCCAACTACTAAACATCACAGTCATTTGTTACACTGTCGCGTCAAAACAATCGAATTAGTGTGATCTCACTCATTAGTTATCCAAGAAACTGGATAGGGATTCACTCCTATTGCATTATCTTTCTTTTGGACACTCGATACGATATGACAGATAAATTTCGAATGAAAAATTACAAAATGCACCTTTATGATTAACTTTTTGATTTCTGTGCCGTAGTCGAAACAAAATTATACTACGTCCTTGTCTAAATCTTACTTTTATTTCAAAATATTCTAAATTTACTATAAATTTAATCTATATAGAAAGGACAAGGAGTAATAAATCATTCATTTAAGTA
>CAJUYI010005602.1:0-15376 GCA_910591695.1 Galerucella pusilla
AGCTAGCGACATCTATCGGTCATCCTCTAAACTACTTAGTTAATTCCATTTTTAAAAGGGGTTGGTTGTAAATTAAACGAAATTTTGAGATATTCATTTATTTCAACAAAATAATTAGTTATTATCAGAAAATTACCTACTACAAAAATTTACACAGTATACATAAACCAATTCTTCGGAACGTGCTCCACAAAAATTTCACTATACGTCAGTAAGACAGTAGCGTCTGTATGGAAAAGATAAGGGGTCGCCTGTCTCAATTTTGTAACTAAGACAATGGCATCGCGTTGAAAAAATAAAAAGGGGCACCTTTTTGTTTTATCGCTTTATAGGGTGGTGGTTAACCACAGAACTAATATTCAACCACCGAGCTACAGCATCGGTGTGAAAAAGAAGGTACCCCTTTTTATTTTTCACCCCGACAATACGGACGTTTCTGTCTTACACTTTGATCGATCTAAATAAAGATCTTGTGAAGGCAGCACGTAAGAATTTGGTGCAGTTTTAACGAAAATCACCGAGCAGCTTCCAATTACTATTGGTCGCCGCACAGTCATATCGTTAAAATTTTGTCTTACGCACAAACACATTCACTCAAAGGGGTAACATTGACAATGTCGATGGGGTTCGACAAACCTCTGTCGTAGCTCTATAACTCTCATTGTATATAACTTACATATTTGTTTAAAAAGTATATGGAACGGAGATTAAAATCAAACATTTTAAAATTATGTTCATGTATACAGGGTGGTCCATTAGTAAACAGGACAAACGACATAATTTTTTTCAAATGTAACGCCATACTTTTTTTCACATTTTAGGAACCGAAATAGTTAGTACTGTACACTCTCAAATTTTCTTTGTAAAATTCCCAGCCAACTGCCATCTCGGAGAAAACCACCTTCTTCCCCAAAAATTTGAATTTGCACATCCCTTTATAAAATTTAAATCTCAAGCTTCAACATTACCGATGTACAAAGACAAAGAACTGAAGAATTTTTTTAGACTTCGTTTAAAATTTTTTTTTCTGCACAGGATGGTCTTGAATGAATTTTGCATAACAAAAACTTGAATGGAAGTTATTTCAGTTTTTTCAAATGGGACACCCTGTGTAAATATTCGTCAATGGATACCCAAATTTATCCCCTTCCAACTTTGCCATTCACTCAAAGTACCTTAATTACCGTCGTTTAAAAGTTATTTGAAAAAAATACACAAACACTTGGATTTTTAACAAAATTTCTTTTTTCAAATAACTTTCAAACGACGGTAATTAAGGTACTGAGAGTGAATGGTAAAGTTGGAAGGGGATAAATTTGGGTATCCATTGACGAATATTTACACAGGGTGTCCCATTTGAAAAAACTGAAATGACTTCCATTCAAGTTTTTGGAATGCAAAATTCATTCAAGACCATCCTGTGCAGAAAAAAAAA
The DNA here is from genome assembly GCA_910591695.1 of Galerucella pusilla. Lineage (NCBI taxonomy): Eukaryota > Metazoa > Arthropoda > Insecta > Coleoptera > Chrysomelidae > Galerucella > Galerucella pusilla. The sequence continues at coordinate 1,436 of CAJUYI010005602.1, forward strand.
TTTCAAACAGTCTAAAAAAATCTTCAGTCCTTTGACTTTGTACATCGGTAATGTCGAAGCTTGATATTTAAATCTTATAAAGAAGCTGTTTTTTAAGAAGGGATGTGCAAATTCAAATTTTTTGGGAAAATGGTGGTTTTCCCCGAGATGGCAGATGGCTAAGAGTGTTACAAAGAAAATTTGAGAGTGTACAGTACTAACTATTTCGGTTCCTATTAAATGTAAAGTAAAAGTATGGCATTAAATTTGAAAAAAATTACCGTCATTTGTCCAGTTTACCAATGCACCACCCTGTATACATGAACATAATTTTAATTACCATTCCCATATACCTTTCAAATAAATATGTAAGTTGTATACAATAGGAGTTATAGAGATACGACAGAGGTTTGCCGGACCCTGTATGTACGGTATTATACACAGAGTTTGGAGAAAAAACACAATCAGTAATTTCCATTTACTAATGGTCACCGTCAATTATGTCCAATTCCCGAACTCCATGTACCATTTCGTACAAACAATTTACAGAAAAAATGGCAATCAACATAATCGGAAGCTTCCAATTGGTTGTAACTGATTATGTTATTTCCCATTTTTGTGTAATATCAGAGGGACATGTTAAGTTGGGAAAAGGGATGTGAAAGGAAGAGAAGAACTAACACTCGCTATTCCTATTCTTACTCTAAAGACTGGGCATTTGAAAATATATCTTTATCGATATAACTGTAAACGATAGATAGACATTTTTCTATTATCAACAACAATTATTAAATTAGCAAAAGCAAGTATTTAAAAAAATTAAACAAAATAATTTATGAATACATCGATATAGACATATTTTCTCTCAATTTTGTATACAATGCAATTGATGAACTACTATCAATATAACCCAGTTCTAATATTACACACCATAATTTTTTGATTACGGTTTCATTTTGCTCTTTTTGAATTGCAATAATTACAATTAATATTGCAAGACAATATAAAATAAATAAAATACAATTATTCCAGTTATTTTCGTCTTCTTCATTTCTTCAAACGAATGGATTATTCCTAACGATATCATCTGGGATCCTGAAAAAAATAACACGATGAGTAAAATCCAGCAAAAACAAACTGATGTTACATATTTATCAGTGAGCATTTCTCATCTGCAAAATTATATCTCCCATTTGATAAAACCATATTTTCAAATATTTTCCACGAAATGAAGTCAGTAATATATACAAAGGATTGAAAAAATTAACATAAACAGCAATTTCCAATTACTAATGGCCACCGTCAATTATGCCAATTTTTTCTAAACCCTATTCCTACCCTTTTTGTACAAACTTTTCAATTTACAGAAAAATGCAAATCAATTAATCAGAAGCTTCTAATTTTTAATGGTCATAACTAATTATTTCCATTTTTGTGTAGTTATGTAATGAAACGTCAAGAAGAAATTAATGTGCGAGTAGATTTGAAAAAAAATTCAACTGACAAAGGTCCATTGATATCATGGTAATATTTAAAATAGGCATGCAATTATCTATACTTACAGTCGCAATAACGAACTTTGTAAAAATGTGTTTGTTTTTTTCATGAAAAACGAACAAGTATTAAAATTATTTTAACTAGAACTGCTTGAATTTATTGATAAAACTTACCAAAAACTATGACTGAATCAGATAATAGTTGAGCCTGGAAGAGCTTCAATTGCTTATTGTACATCTGCATATAAACTCCATCCGCTCTACAACACCCAACTGGTCCAATAGGAATGGAACTCTAGTTATTGAAACAATTTGCAGACAAATCATAATCTAAAATAGAAAAAAGCATTCACAATTAAAACAAAGGAATTTATAAAGAGTAATAGTCAATTGGCTTTTATACAGAAAAAATTGAACCTTATATCTTCCTTCAATGCCTGTTTGGTTGATTACATTTGTAAAACAAAGTCTCGAACAAAGTGCCCAGATCACATTATAATTAGGTTATAATACCATGATTGATTTCATTTTAGAATTATTAATTTGTTAACAGTTAAATTCACAATATTTTCAAATTAGTAATTCTTATTTCTTCCTTCATTCTATCCATTAGAATATTTAGACAAACAATTTTTACATAATGATTATATGGTATGAACTGGCATATATATTGTGGTTCTTTTATATGAATAAAAAGGCATCAAATATATTAACATCTATTTCAACATACCTATCTGTCTTTTTACCGTCTTTAGCTTGGATTCCAAACGAAAATATTAATAGTTTTACCCAAAAGTTTAATTCGTAGAGAAATTCTTTAAAATAAAGACAAGTTTGCAAATATTGTAAAAGATCGGCAGATTTTTCTTTAAAAAGTGAACAAGTCAAGCCACTTTTTCTAATTTAAAAAAAATGGCAATTTCCGGAACTGTCAATTGTCGACCACAGAATACTACTCAACCACAGAGTACTACTCAATCACAGAATACTACTAGAAGATAGAGAGGTCACTCAATACAAATGTCAAATGGTTAGGGTAGCTGTATTATAGTAAGAGCTAAGGCCTTGTCTCAAAGATAAGAAGACGAAAAAAACCATTGCAGTGAGAAGATGCCAAATTAAATATTTTTTATTACTAATCATTAATCAAAAGTAGATATTATTTTCCTATAAATAATCGCTTAATTGATTCCTATACAAATTCATGAATAAAGATTAAGAATAAAATGGTAGTGTAACTGAAAATGATGTAACAGAAAATCGTCTACTTGAGCTAGTGAAGACAAATTCTGAAAGTTATACAATGAAAATTCCATGTAATAAGAGTAGAAACTTTAAATTTTATTTAACTATCCTAATAATTTAATCCTTGGAGGAAGAAAAACACCTTCTATTTTAGATTAAGCCAAGATAGCTTTTGGAAAGTTGAAGTACAAAATTATATTCTAGTAAGGGATGTATTTTTTATTGAACAAACTATTCGCTTAGGTCCATTGATATATCAACTTCCAGGTATAGGCCAAGCAATAGGTAAATATTCTTGACCAAAATTCTGGTAGAAAACAGATGGTGCCATCATATAAAACACATTAAGTTGTACACCAATTATAGGTTTTTTTTATATAACGTAAAAGGTAATGGAGCAATCTCAATTGTATGTAGGGATAAATCACAGGTAATCGTAGGTAATTGAAATATAAACAAAATGAGGTTTTGTGATTTGTTATGAATATTTTAAACAAATCACAAATCAAAACATGTAAAAATAAACTACGTAATGTCTTATATGATGACACCATCCGATTTCTACCAGGATTTTTGTTAACAGTCACTATACCTGCATGTTCTATTTTTTTACCTAGTAATGTTATAATATTAATAATAATTACGTACACTTACAGTCAAGTCGTATTCTCCATTGCATTGTCCTAATATTTCCATACTCCAACAAAATAAAACTTAAGATTATTGTTTTTCCTCCTTTTACCTGAAAAACACATAAATTTATAACTAAGTGTTGCCTTCACCTGAAATAGATATTTGAACTTATAAATAAATCTACCTAGCTCACCAATTAGTGAGCTTACACTATCTATAAAATTGATAGTTCCATATACCTTTCATGTCGTGTTGGATCCTATCGTAGTGCGACCTACGAAAACACATGATTTCAATTCAACAGAATTACAAAGTTGAAGTACAAAATCATATTCTGATATGAGATGTATCTTTTTCTGTTAACTTTGTGAAGTCAGTAGGCCATTTTTTCAAATATGAAGTTTGATTGAATGCCCAAAATCTTTCTTTAGAGGACTCTTGCTTTTCGGATAAACACAGCAATGATTCGCATGTTTTTCTTCTACAGCTACATCATGTTTACTTATTATTCAAAAAGAATTTGTCGTTATTTTCGAAAATTACTTTATCAAGAAGTGTCTGTCACTACAAAAAATAATTGAAGTTTGAAGTATGAACTAGTATGAAGTTTGATTAAATGTCAAAATCTTTTTTATACAGGACTCTTACGTTTTGGGTCAACAGCAGTTTTTTTTTAGTGGCTGTTTGAGTTGGCAATAAAACAAGTTGTTGTAGTAGAAATATAATGTAATCTTATTAAATTCAATAATCAGGGATGGGTAATGTTAATAACCTGTTTTTAGCGTTAACGATAAGTTAAAAATTGTTTGAAATTAGCCACGCTCAACAATTTAGGCAGCCATTTAAAAAAGCATTTTCTAGCCCGCTGACATCAGCTGAGTTTGCATAGTAGATCTATTGAATAGCATTGCGCAGACGCCTTACGTCCGCGACTGTTGATGACTTCTGGAGCTTTTATCAACACATTAGTGTGTTTATAAAATAAAAGTCACAAATATTATTTGTTCTTATATTATTCACACACACTGTATACTTCTGTAGTGCCTTTAAAAAAATAATTGTAATAGTAATACGAACTATTTATTGTATCAATAAAATTTTATAAAATAAATAAATATAATTTTGTTGTTTTTACACCTAACCAATTTACCTCGATCAAAGAGCATCTTCAGGCATAACAGCACCAGCTATACACGCCGTCATGAAACACACCAAAGCTCCTCCGAACCAAGCTCTGAACACCAGCCTCGTGATGACTTCCGCTTTGCTGGGAATCAAAGTACCAAGAGCGGATGTCATGATGCCGATAGAACCGGGATTTGAAAAACCGCAGATGGCGTAAGTCGCTATAACTTTCGATCGACTCGACAGCAATCCTTGTTGTATCATCGTACCCATTCTTTCGAACGCCACAAACTCGTTAACCATCGTTTTAATGCCGATCAACGTCGCTACGCTTTCGCATTCCGACCACGGTATACCCATCACGTAAGAGATCGGAATGAAAATTTTGCCGGCTATCAATTCCAATGTCCAGACTGGATCTGTAAAACCTACAGAAAAAATTAACCTCTTATAAAAATTTCATGGTTACCAATTCAAACAGTTCAACCAAAAATACGCTCCGATTAACTAGAAGCGAAGCCCGACGCAATCAAACATGCGCATACAAAAGAGAATAGGCCGCTTAGCTTCTTTTTTACTGGTGTATTTTGAGTGCGTTCACATACTTACTCCCAGAGTTAAAGATTAACTCAGTATCGTTTATTTACTTACTCTAGACTAGATGATGGATCAGCCATCCATATAAACCACGTGACTCAACTCTCGCGTAACTCTAGATGTAACTCGGAGTAAGTTTATAAACACACCCTCTGTGGTTCAACTCACACATATCGATTATCCCGGCCACAGAACATTACTTAGTGTGAATATTGATTTGACACATGACAATAACCACAGAACTAAGTAACAAAAATGTTTTTTTAGCGAGTGACGGGTCATAAAAAATGGTTACCAATTCAAACAGTTCAACCAAAAATACACACCGAGTAACAAGAAGCGAAGCCCGACGCAATCACTTGTTAACTTGGATCTTATTTCAGACATGCGCATACAAAAAAAAGAATAGGCGGCTTAGCTTCTTTTTTACTGGTGTATTCTGTGGTTCAACTCACACATATATCGGTTATTCCGGCCACAGAACTACTGGTTAGTTCTGTGGTTGACACTTTGCCAAATTGTTTTGTTTTTGCCAGAGCCACAAAACAGGGGTGCGTTCGAAAACTTGGTGTGTCGTATATAAAATAGCACAGTGGCCGTTCGAAGAGTCGTGGTGTATACAAAAATAGTACGGTGCTGTAGCATTCGAAAAGATGGCTGTCACATACTGGTGCGCGCACCAAACACTAGTCCCGACTAGGGTAAAATTTAAGCTGACAAAAAAGTCACATATGACAGCTTAAGCATCTGAATTTATTTTGACAATATGAACTTTAAGATGTCAATTATTAATTATAAATTATTAAATGAATTATAAAAAAGGAGAAGTACGGAACAAGTTACATTGGAAAAAGGTAGACATATTTTGGAGGCCGGAGCCAAAATGCATTTTCTTTCAACACATCTCCGCTGCTCATCCATTTTGTGGATCGATCACTAATTTAAAATCCAAGAAAAAATTCAGGTAAAGATTTGAATGAATAAATTTTCAATTTGATTTTTCAAGTTGTCAACAACCGAACAAACATAACATTGAAACAAAACACTCCATCACCGTTCGAAAACCTGGAGCGAGTTTAGAACACCAAAGTGAGGTTTAACAAAACAACCAGCTTCTCGAACGCAGCCCAGTGCTTACCGTGAATATTCATTTGACACATGACAGTAACCACAGAACTAAGTATGTGTAACAAACGTATGACATATGACATGACAACAATGCTCAAGTAAAATCTCACCTACTAATTCTCCCATCCAACCCAAAATGCCATTTATGAGGTAGACAGCTGCTAAAAATGCTATAAGGCTAGCAATAATGCCGTGTACCAGACCCACTGCGTTCGAAATACCTTTGATGGCAGCATCTATCACCGAAGTGTATTCGCTGAAATAAGGAAAACATTCTTACATGTTGTCAATATTTGACTGACGATATTCTCAACTAAATATTTTCGAATACGCGTGTAGGCTTGTCTTCAAGAACTTACTAGAGATGGGAGTGAGTTAGAGCAGGTACAGCGAAGGTCAGCCCAAAGTCAGTAAAAAAATTTAGGCTTTTCTTACTGATTTTATATATAGAGAGACTAATCGGAAAAATAACTAATATCCAAACATTTTAGACACTCTTCCGATATCGTCGAGCAGATTTAGATATATTTGAACGAGGTATTGGCAACAGTGGTAATACGACGTCCCTGACAGGTTGGCCATATTGTGATGGAGGGCACACATTCTAGGTTGCCCTCTAGCACAATATGGACCACTTGTACAAAGTCATGAGTTCTGGAATGGTTTGTTGACGAAGTTACCAGAAAATAGATGGTCAAGGATGTGCTCAGCCTACAATAATAAGGACACTGTAATAGCTTACATTTCGGCTTCGCTTATATTTTCTTTGCGCATTTTAACTTCCTCAGTTTCCGGATACAACAGTTTACTGAAACATAAAGCAGCTGGTGCTGACATTATACTGGATGTTATTAAATCTTGAGACCTAGCACCGTAGCTTATATAGGTAGCCATTACAGAACCTGCAATGAATAAAGAATGTTTTTTTTTCAAACCAGTTTTATTTGGTGTAATGTAGACATTACCAGCTACTGTAGCAAAACCGGATGTCATAATGGAATGGATTTCAGAGTCTGTTAGATTTTTTAAGTAAGGAGCGAGAAGAAGTGGAGCTTCTGTCTATAATAAACAATTTTATCAAAATTTATATAATTTTTTAACCGAAAAAAACTTACCATGCTTAAAAATATGTTGGCAGCACTGTTAACGCTTTCACATATCGAAGTACCCATTACGAATTGCAAAAAGTTACCAATAGTCAACACTACTTTTTGCATTATACCACAATAATATAAAATATTCACCAAAAAGCTGACAAAATATACTGTTGATAAAGCCTGAAATTTTTAAAAAAATAACAGTTTTCCAAGAGAAAATATCGATCATAATAGACCCTCACCCTAAATGCAAAAATTTGTTGTTTCACAACAAGATCTTCTCCAAAAGTAAACACCGATGCTTGGAAAGCATATTCGAGTAGAGTATTCACTTTATTTCCAATACATTCTAGTATATTTCTTCCCACTTCCCATCTGATGGTTATCAATCCGAAAAGAAATTGAAGAATTATACCCCAAATAACCGTTCGCCAATTGATCTGAAACGATAATTTTCGTTCAAATTATTATTTTGGATGGTAACATCAAGAAGGCAAAAGTAGAGGAAAGTCACCAAATATGGAATGCCTTCATTTCTCTAAGACTATAAGTATGAAACGCAACACTCGACCATCTTCTGTTTCATTCGGTCTACTAACTATCGCACCCACACCATCGAGTCAGTTGCGCGAATACTTCACGTGTGGCAGGCGTGTTTTGTTTTGTTGTCGTGCAGAAAATTTTAAAGGTAAGTAATAAACGAGTATTACCAGCTGTTATATTTGTTTACGTAAGTGTTATACTATTTAGTATATCGGTATTATGTTTATTTCACCATTTTGTGATCTGTTGTAATTAAAATATTGTGACTTTAAAAAATATAAAGAAGAGTTAGAACTAGTATGAAAATCCAAATATGGACAGTCGTCGGTGTCTAATTATGGAATATTAAATTAAACGCTTGATGTGTGGGCTCTGGGCACATTATGATTGTGCTGGTCCAGAGTTTGATACTTGAATCTGTGAATGTATGACTGATTAGTAAAAACATTAAACCGATTTAATTTATTTGAAGTTTTTTTTATATCCCAAAAACAAAATGGTATTCTATATTTGGTGACTTTCCTCTAAAGACAGCATGGCTGGGAAGATTAATGGGTGATGGAAGAGGAGGGTAATTGGTAGGACGGTAGAGCAGAGTATGTTGTATGGCGCGGATGTGTGGGGTGAAAAAGCAGGGGTTAGACCACTCCTGCGGATGCAGAGAGGGATACTCTTGAAGGTGGTGTAGGCGTACAGGACAGTCCTACCCATTGGACTTGATGGCTAGAGCCAGACAGAAACGATGGAGGACAGCGACCAGAGATGAAGAGAAGGTGGGATGAAGGGAGCGATTGGGAGCAGGAGGAATTTGGTGGACCGGAAATTCGGGGAGGTGACGCATGCGAGAGTGGGTTACCTCCACAAGATTGGGAAAAGAGAAACTGGAGTGTGCGAGAGATGTAAAGTGGAGGATGATGTGGGACATGTGTTTAGATGTTGGAAGAACGAGGACGTTTTGAAGAAGTTGGAAAATAAACTGGGAGAGATTATGTTGAGGGGTGAGGAGGAATGTGGCGTAGTGGAGAGCATGATTAGGGAAAGAGATGGGCTCGACATGGCATCAAGATTTACTCACCTTAGATCTGTTGTTGGAAAATATATAACCGATTATAAGAAAAGCGAAAACTCCAGCTATTGAAATTAGTCTACGTCTGTTATCTTTGGTATCTAAAGCTAAATACAAAGCTGTCGCCAAGATGACAACCACGTAAAATATTTTATCGGAGTGTCTACAAAAAAAGTACAAAAATTATTCTTATTCGATTTAGGACAACATTTATCGATAATAATAAACCCTCTTCAAATTTTACTAAGAACCGACTATGTTACGTATGTTATCGCCTCGTGGGTAAATATACGACCCCCGACGGTCCCGTTCGGTGTGATATGTGCCTTAGAGTAGTGATAATTTGTAAGTGGTAATTACCTTTTCACTGTTTGAATCCCAGCATTTTTATTAACTGAATTATCCAAGTTGTTTATGGACTTTTTTACAGTCGGGTAAAGCGAAGGTTTGATTAAATATACGTTTAAATAACCGTATATGAAAAAACAGTACAAAATTACAAGTAAACCATAACCGGTGCATGTTGTTGCGGAAAAACGGTCCTGCCCAACACCTAAATATACAAAAAAAAAATTGCTAGCACAGAAATACATAATTTACTCAATTTTTTGCTTAGGCTCGGCTCACACGGTACGGCAAACTGGAAATGTATAGTTTATCTACGATAAAAAGACGATGACGTTGCAAAACGAAATATTGTGATGTTGCCAAGCTGTAGTTTTTTTCTTTACTTAGCGAAAACTAGAAAATAGCTTAACAGAGATGTTACCATCTCTTGACGTATTTACTATTCAGCTGCTTCGGCATTTTAATAACTACACACTGCAGATTTGCCTAAATAATTAGTTATGAAAATAACTGTTTTTTTAATTTTAAAGAAACAATGAATTCAAAAGCACCAGAGAAACTTGTGAATATTAGACGATGATCGAATGTCAATAAAAGTCAAAACAAACTGGGGAATTTTACCAGTCGATCTGACAAAACGTCTTGAAGTTTTGCTGTAAATAAACGGGAGGTTTTCTATATTTCTGCAGTTTACGTGTGTACCGAGCCTTGGACAGGTTTCTACATGTTTTACTTACCGGTCTCTGTTAGATAGTAGGAGGTGGCCCAGGCAAAGTAACCGGTAACGACCGTCAGAGTAGCCAAAGATGTGAACCACTTTCTCCTCTTTTCTATCAGATAAAGAAGTAATTTGTTGTTATTGTTTTGTGGAGGATCATTTTTTGGTGGCTCCTGAAAATTACGAAAAATTATTTGGAAAAAAACACATGGAACCGGAAAAATATCGAAGAAAATATAAATTTGTTGGAAAATCTTTTCATACCAGAAATTTTACTCCAGCTTAAACAATAATTGAATATATTTTGAAATCTACAGGATTTTCCAATAAAGTGTGGCGTATCAAAGTTATATTTTTTCTTATGGAACACCCTATATTTTATTGCATTTTCTGATTACCCCTAAAAAATATAATACTTCTTCGTAATTGTTCTCTATACCTAAATACAGAGGGTTCCAAGTTATGCTGACTTTTTTAAAAATGGGAACATTTCGAAAAAAAATAATATCTTATTGATATAAAAAATTCTATAAAATTTTCTCTTACATCTAAATAGTTGGACATTCGTTGGAAGTATTCCACGATTGAGTGCTAAATATCTCTTTACAGGGTGCTCAGAATTTTCAGTTTCGTTATTAGTACATTCAATGTGCAGTATCTGGCTTATTTTAAATGGAACACCCTGTATTTTAATACTTCATCATATTCTAAAAAATATCCTCTTTGGAATGGTATAAGGGTGTCCTATACCTAGGTATTATACTCTTCGTGCAATTTACAATTTTCTTAAATTTAATGCTAAATCGATTTTAAAACATCTGCAAGTCTCTCAAAATTTCAACCCAATGATCTTGGAATATTTGTTGTAAGAAACTAAATAGATCACGTTTTAAGCCTCCAGAAAATATAGGGTTTTGCTATCCTATACCGAGTGATTAAAAAGATATAGCCACTCTCACAGAAAAATAAGTATCCACTTAGAGACATTTTATGAAATAACAAAAAACAAAAATTTTATTACTTTTAGTTGTTTGTTGTTAGTTCCGTTTTTATTCTTGTTGTAGTTTGATGTTCTAGATCAGTGATTCCCAAAGTGGTCTATATCGACCCCCAGAGGTCTACGTTAACGAAAAAAGAAATTGGGGGTCCATGAAATGAAAATGGGGGTCCACGATAGTGCATCTCAACATACACTTTCTTATAGTACCTATGCACATACATTATACTATCGTATAATATGCAGACATATACATTATTTATAAAAGTACCTATGTGGAAATTTTTAATTTCCTTTCCATCCTCATACCCAGTGGAAAGGGGGTTCAGCGCTGTTACCAATCTCCCAACGAAAAAAAAGAACAGACTGGACATCATTAGCCGAGGAGATTCAAGATTAAACCTTACAAAATTGACGCCAAATGTTGATAATTTATTATTAAAGCATCAGGTTCATCCTACCCACTAAAAAACATTTAATTATTGCTCAGTTTATTTTATGTTACGTTTATTTTATATAACAGATACAAATTTGTATTTTGAGTAGTTTTAATTTAAATTCAATTAACAAATACATAAAATTTAACATGTGTTTTCAACACTATACTTCACTACAGCTAGAAATTTCCAAGACATCAATGTCAGGTGAGTAGGGGGTCTACCAAAACCCTTAAAACATTACAAGGGGTCTCCGACACAAAAAAGTTTAGGAACCTCTGTTCTAGATAATAATAATTGAACCAATCTTCAACATAATGCTCGTTTTGTGTGAAACTTTTTTGTTTTTTTGTTATTTCATAAAATGTCGTTAAGTGGATAGTAATTTTTCTGTGAGACTGGATATATCTTTTTAACCACTCGGTATAGGATAGCAAAACCCTATATTTTCTGGAGGCTTAAAACGTGATCTATTTAGTTTCTTACAACAAATATGCCAAGATCATTAGTTTGAAATTTAATGGGAATTGCAGATGTTTTAAAATCAATATAGCATAAAATTTAAGAAAATTGTTAATTGCACAATAAGTATAAAACCTAGGTATAGGCCCTTATACCATTCGAAAGAGGACATTTTTTAGAATATGATTAATTATTAAAATACTGGGTGTTCCATTTAAAATAAGCCTGATACTGCACATTGAATGGTCTAATGATGAAACTGAAAATTCTGAACACCCTGTAAAGAGATATTTAGTACTCAACCGTGGAATACATTCAACGAATGTCCAACTATTTAGTTGTAAAAGAAAATTTGCTAGAATTTGTTTTATCAATAAGGTATTAATTTTTTTCGAAATGTTCCTATTTTAAAAAAAGTCAGCATAACTCGGAACCCTCTGTATTTAGGTATAGGGAACCATTATGAAGGAGTATCATATTTTTTAGAGGCAATCAGAAAATGCAATAAAATATAGGGTGTTCCATAAGAAAAAATATAACTTTGAAACGATACACTTTATTTCAAAATATTTTCAAATTATAGTTCAAGTTGGAGTAAAATTTGTGGTATAAAAAGATTTTCCAAACAATTTACATTTTTTTAGATATTTGTCCGGACTTTTGCCGAGCTCTGTATGAAATGTTGAATGAATAAAGGAAGCATGGAATTATAATTAATCTAGAAAAAATTCTTACCGTTAAAATTATTTCTGTGGAATTATTCATTTTGAGTAGTTGATGTTGAAATGTTTCATTCCATGGTTGGATACGCAAAAGGACGATTCAATTTTCAATGTTGAGTACTTACTTAAAAAAATCGGATTAGATATTTGGAATTGATAAAAAGTTATCTCATTCAAGAACTAATACACTCGAATAACGAATTATTTTTATTACATAAACTAATCATTATTCATACCTTTTACGTTGATAATATTTCGAAACCAGTTAAAACTATATGCACTTATCTTAAAAATGATTCATTTTTTTTTCAATTCCCGTCCATTTCAGGTTTTATACTTTCTTTTAATAACAAAAGAAAATGATGTGGGCCGAGTGTCGAGTGCGCGCCGACACCAACGAAAGGAATGCTAAAACCCAACTCGCTAAACCGCTTCGATGGTGAAAGGATTTGGGTTTTTACACACGTCACTTTTAATTGTGACGTTGAAATTGTTTTATATTGAATAATTTTTGAATAAAAATGTTTTTACGGGAATTAAAGATTTTGTTGAATACAGGGTCTCTCAAAATGTAATAAAACATAATATAAAAAAAACTAACTTTTCTGTAACAATTAGGTTATTTTTTGTGCTATTAACTGAAAAGTCTTTTGATTTACTTTGTAAAATTTAAAAAATGACTATAATTGGATGGTTTAGATTCACAACTAGTTCCGGTAGGAGGCGCTGCAATCTGGTTCATACTGAACTTCTCCTAAACGGTTTTGGTCCGATTTTGATGAAAAATTTTATGTATGTTTGAGTAAGTTACTAAATGGTTTATACAGAGTTCGGAAAAAGTCCGGGACCGGACAAATATCGAAGAAAATATAAATTTTTTGAAAATATTTTGAAACCAATAAAGTGTGGTGTATATTTTTCTTATGGAACACCCTATATTTTATTGCATTTTCTGATTGACCCTAAAAAATATGATTTTTCTTCATAATGGTTCCCTATACCTAAATACAGAGGGTTTCGAGTTATGTTGACTTTTTTAAAAATTTGAACATTTCGAAAAATATTAATACCTTATTGATATAACAAATTCTAGCAAATTTTCTTTTACATCTAAATAGTTGGACATTCGTTGAATGTATTCCACGATTGAGTACTAAATATCTCTTTACAGGGTGGTCAGAATTTTCAGTTTCATTATTAGATCATTCAATGTGCAGTATCAGGCTTATTTTAAATGGAACACCCCGTATTTTAATAATTGATCATATTCAAAAAGATGTCCTCTTTCGAATGGTGTAAGGGTGTCCTATACCTAGGTATTATACTTTTCGTGCAATTTACAATTTTC
>CAJUYI010005603.1:0-15373 GCA_910591695.1 Galerucella pusilla
AGGTAAAATATTGACTTATTATTAGGTGGTCGTGGACAAAGATTATTATTACTGCTGAATCACTGCAAAAATCACTGAAAGAATGTACGATCAATCAATTATTAAAGCTAATAGATCTGCAAATGATGTAATTCGGATTTGGAATGAAACACTTAAGAATATTAGCAGAGCCCATTGGCAACATTACTTGAAACTTTGCTACAAACTAATTTTCAGAGGCTGGAAAATTAGAAAAATTGCTTCAGATATCGATACTTTCATAATAACTGATGGTATTCCAAACCACAAAACAGATAAACTTATAGTATAGAAGTGAAAGTCCTGTATCAAGGTATGAAAGAAGAATTTCAGCGATCGCAGTGGATGGGTTTGGAACTAATTTTTGGCGGGTTCTTAAATATTTAACTTACAGCTGTAGAAATGTATACTGCTTCGCAAAGAGATTTTAAGGAAACAGGAATCTTTTCAGTAAACTTTTACAACATGGACTGTTGGAATCAGGGCGCTTCAGAGTTATACGTAAAATGAAAGTAGGTCGGTATAAAATTGCTGGAAACTTGCATTTAGTATGGCTTAGCAAGATCAGAAGGTTCTTCGATTTATTCTGCTCCAGATAACTGCAAGATCATAGTGTCAGGATTAGCCGTGTGAGCGAAAGCCGCTCCGCTTATGTTTTATAGCTAGCTGACCGGTGAATATATCCTTAGATAAATCAAACAAAAAAACCATTGATATATTAAAAAGTTATTCATAAAGTTAATTCTAAGAACTGCGTTCATCTCAAGTAGACATTAAAAATTATTTAATCCAATTGGAAAGTTAGGCTAAACTCAGACGGACCACAACGACGCGACTAGTTTGTGTTTCTGTTGTCGTCATCTGTCGTTGAAGACGACGACACTTGTTTGGCAAGTCTATCTGAAGCTACGGGGAATCGGTAAGAGGCGAGAAAACATAGCGGTATCTGTCATAAACTTACAAAAGGCGTACGGTACCTATTTTACCAAGTAAAATTGAAAATACAAAGGTAACTGACAACACCAACGCCACTGGATAAATCAATATCAGTCAATTGAAGGAGTGAGAGGGAAGAACACACGCATGCGGTTGCCAATAAGAAGTCAGCTCTCGATAAAAATCACCAATTATGTAATTCGGAGGGTGTGGAAATTATGGTTTTCGTACAACGCTGCCAGAGCTTGAAGAAGCCCATAAAAAATTTGGAAAAGTGCTCATCTTTTAATTTTCATAAATTGAAAAAATAATGTTAATAGAAAAAATCCAAGGAAACACGCACATTAAAGAATTAACGTTCAATCATATTGTTGATATTGTTAATAATAAAAAGTCCCTTTTCCAATGATTATCACTACATATTTAGCACTTTAGCTCTTCCATAGTTAAACGTGGCAATATCGAATGTTTTCGACTGCATTCCTTTCACGGCTTCAGATAAACTTTCCAAAGTATAATTCTATTGCAATCTTAATATAACCACACCCCCGACCACTAACAACCACATTTATGAAGTTGTCGGGACGCGTCGTTGTGGTCCGTCTGAGTTTAGCCTTAGAAGTAGGTGATTCTGTTAATTATCTCGAGTACGGGTGGGTATGCAACTTACTTGACCGATCGCGTAATAGAAAACGACGAAAACAATATAATCCAGATAAATAAGCCCTGACAAACAATGGATAACAGAAAGTTAATACGGGAACCGAAATAACGGAAGTTTTCGAAGCGCATAAAACTAATTGCCAATTAGTAAGTATAACTTTTAATTGAAAAGGGAAAATTCAAAAACATCAAAATCATCCATCAAGTAATTTGGGAAAACTGAAAAAAATAACAAATGTTATTATGTTGCTAGATATTAACTACCCCTTCTGGAGAGTTTAGTGAAGTAGAGGGTGATGTGGAGTTGCTTATAAAATATGTATCTGTCACAATAGAGGAGCTCAGTCTAAGGTCATGGTGGCCAACAAAAAGTGGTTTTTGGAACTTTAGTTCTTTCAGTCAGGTTATGTTTGAGCGACCGGGAGTCGCGACGCAAAAGATCTGACCGTTACGTTACGTTACGTTATGTTACGTTGCTTCGTTATGTGCCTTGTTTGGGTGCGTGTGCTCTCTCCTGAGTCTCTCTCTCGTTTATGAAGCAGCGATTCATATGCTTCGGCCCGAAATCTAACCAGGGCCACCCGCGTGGAAGGAGAGTATTCTACCACTGAATCACCGATGCTATATTAAAATTCTATGCAAAGCTGGTATTCGCAGTGCTGGTGATCTACTTGAATTTGTTCGGATAAATGAGTGACAGAATAATAGAAATGGAATGGTGATATGCCAATAGTTTCTAGTATTATTGGCCATCGATATGTTGAGTAGTCAGCTAAAGTCAATTTAAATTTCAAGATATACGCTTCGGGGGTGTATTCATTGTTTTAATAAAGCAATATAGATGTTCACGATGATGAAAAACATGCAAAAATATTATGTTTTGGATGGTAGATTCTTGTCAAAAAAAACACTTTTTGTTGGCCTTAGACCTTAGACCTTAGACTGAGCTCCTTCCTCTAGCTATTGAATTAACTCATTATTTGACATATTAACAATATCTACGCTGAAGTTGATTTAAAAATGGTCCTAACAACCGAAGAAAAAGTATTTTTGTTAGAGCATTATTTCCTTCTATATGGAAAGGGTCGCAACAATGGTCCAAGCATACAGCAGATATCAATAAAATATGAGCAAAAATTTCATTAAAGCAGCCCCCAGTAAAAGTGTGATATTAGCTGTTGACACCTGACACCTTTCGCCGTCATGTTGTAGTGAATGAAGTTGGGTTGAATTCTCCTTTTTTTATTTATAGACCATTCCAGAATGACGTCACTGACTGGTCGACCTTATTGTTCTCCTAATGTCATATTAATTTAGTTTTCATTATTTACTGGTAAACATGTGAAGACAGTTAGACTTTTATTCTCTAGAAGTATGGGATAATTTAAATACTAATTTGTTGAAAAAGATTAAAAAATATATTTAATTATTACCTATCTACTATGAAAAATTGCGGAATAATTATTTATCGTTAAAATTACCCATACAGATCACCCGTACAATTATATAATAATACATTACACACTTCAAACTTCAACTCCAGCTGATCGGGAGACCCAGCACAATATGGCCGACCTGTCAAAGTCAGGTGTTGTGGAATAGTCTATTGAATAATACACCAGAGTATAATTTGCCAACATCTACAGAGAAAACATTCTAGTCTTGCTCTAAGCAATGGAATATCTCCAAATAGGGACACTAACTAGAACTTGACCAATTAAATTAGGATCTTTCCTCGGGCAAGAATGTTAGTAAGGATTTTATACGACTCAGAGATAAGTTTAATTTGTGTATTCTGTTCATTGTTTGAATTGCGATCTATTGGAATTAAAAGTTTCTTAACCGCGTTATGTGATTTTTTGGAGGTGCCAAAACTTATTGGTAGGTCACCGCCTAATCGTCATAGGTACCATTAATGTACTTGTCAATTTTGAAGGGGTTAATTTATTGGCGTTTTCACTCCTACTATACTCTATTTTGATAACTATTTATTAATTAATATCTAAACTGTTTGTAATTGAATATTTGTAGAAAACAAATTCTATTGATATTTTTCTTTGAGTTATAAAATGAATCTATTATTCAAAAATGCCAATAATATTTCCATTTTCCAATCGAATTATCCAGTCAATAATTCAATTCAAATCCATCAGTAAAATATTCAATTCATGCAGTTTTCAAATGAAATGTTTTACCGAAATCCAATTATGTAAGTATTTAACTCATCCTGTATATTAATCATATTTTAAATTCGACATGTCCACAGGGAAATTTCCCTTTATCCGTTCATATTTTTTCATGAATAATCAAAGTAGGAAATTTTAGTTGTTTTGACGAAATAAAAAAAAATGTAAAAGGTAAACCACAATATCTTCCGTATGCTCTTTGTAGTGTATTCATTATTCTTTTTGTAATTTTTTTTGGATATTAAACCACAATCTTTTTCATATTTTTAATTCTACTTTTCGGTAGTGTTCAAGCTACTCTTATATAGAATAATTTAGTCTCCGTTTTCTGAGCCATCCCAGCTTTTCTGATCCATCTCGGTTTTTCTTTTTCGTTTTCTGAGCCATTCAAGTTTTTCTGATCCATCTAGGTTTCTCGTCTCCGTTATCTGAACCATCCAGGTTTTTCTGATCCATCTAGATTTTTCTTCTCAGTTTTCGGAGCCATCCAGGTTTTTCGTCTCAGTTTTCTGAGCCAATCAGGTTTTTCTGAGTCATCCAGGTTTTTGTCTCCGTTTTCTGAGGCATCCAAGTATTTTTCCGTTCTTTTTGAGACCTCCAGGTATTACTGACCATCTAGGTTTTTCGACCCCGTTGTCTGAGCCGGAGAAACCGGCTGCTTGCCGCTGCTACCTGCTCGGGAGTGCCCGAGAGCTCCTTGTTATTTGTCGAAATCACTTCAAATTTCCAGAGAATATTTTTCAAGATATTGTACTCAGTTACAATATTAAATTGATCACCAGTTTTCTTAATACTTTTTGATGAACCTTCAAGATACGTTTTTAAAAATTATATTAGCTGGAATATTAATGTTATTCCTATTATTATTATTATTATTATTATTAAAAATGCAAAAAAGATTGTGGTTTGATTTCACAAAAAATTTCAGATAAAGTAAACCTGAAATTTCCCTAAATAATAGGGATGAAATGTAAATGAAACCAACGCTTAATTTAAAAGGCTCTGCAAAGCCCCCCTTTTGATGCGACGTTCGTATAAAAAAGTGTAATGGAAAAAGCCCTTCAATGGTTTCAAGTCTAATGATTGCCTATAATTTCGTATAATCTCCTTTTTTCCCTCCTTTGAAGAGAGATGTGTCAATTAATGAATTCAGGAGAAGGTAACGCGATACGCAAAAAGAATCTCGATAAGATTTGACGGGCAAATGAAATTGAAATTTAACCCATACATAAAACCGTCCGAAAAGTATTCTGCAGGTAAAAGAAACCGACAAATGAGATTTTTCCAAACATAATTCGCTCGACTAAATAATAAGCTTAAATTCAAATAAGCTTTTAGTGTTAAAAGTTTTATGTATGTGCTCAAACAAATCTGGGATATCAAAAGTTTAGTATTTTGTTTAACCCTGCTGAAAGAGGTTTATAATTATCATTTAAAGAACTATTACAAAACACATCAACATCAGCACTGAAAATACATAAAGCACTGAAGTATCTTTGTTTGAAAGAGAAATATTCACTTTGTTTTTTTATATCCGGTGATTTTTTATATTTTTCCTTGGTCCTTATTAATTTGATACTAGAATTTTGTGGCACCTCTCTACAAATCAGAAAAAGAGGAAAATAAAGAGAGGAAGAAAGAGAGAGTGAATGAGAGATTGTGATAAACACAGACGTAAAGCAAGATACAGAGAATGATAAAAAATGAGGAGAAGAGAGAGAAGGGGACAAAAGAGAAGGGAGGAAGAGATGCTTAGAGGGAAAGAAATGTACAGGAAGAGCAAATAGGAGACTTTCAACACATTCCACCAAGTCATAATTTAAAACATTATAATACATTAATACAACTCCTGTATCAGAAGATCGTTTAAGTTGAAAACTTCATTTTTCAATTAAAACAAATCCTTTTCGGAAATAAATTTTTTGAAAACGACAAAAGGAAAAACTTTTCAAAAGCTTCATAAATTCAAACATAACGAGCTCCTACGCTTTTCCATTTTTCTTTTGTGAGTATACAGTCGACCTGTAATCTATCTGTTAAACGCACTCTTATTTGCTCTGGGACTTTCTCTTTAATTTCAAACGGAATGAAAATAAACAGAAACTGTGTTGAATAACTATAAAATTGCTTTGTTCGTTTAAATGCTGTTACATTTATTTGATTCATTTAGAATTATCATTAAATCCAAAACACAACAATTATTTACAACATAAATTATTCCCACCAGTGGCACCACCAGTGTTCGTTTGCAGAAATTCCCGTGCAACAAATCTCAAAAAATACGATGAATTAAGATTTCATATTTTCAGAATCGAATTCTCTAGGTTTTCTTTTGTGGATAAGGTCTTGGCGTTCAAATTGGTGACGACAAATTGTCAAAACTGTCAAAATCACACCATCACTTAATGGCTTATATCTTTTCCATAACAATCTAAAACTTGATCAAAATACCTCATCCCCAAGACAAAGGTCCAAGTTATATTTTGTTCAAATTTCAACTCTTATTTTCACTGCATTCTTTAGATTTGTTGCATACAAAATGACCTGAATTTCGTTGAAAGTCAGAGGTGCCAACTGTTTTGAGCTGTCTAAATTGTGAGGCCCCTCTTAAATATTTGTAAGACCCTCGATCTGAAACCAACTTCATATATTTGTTGCAAGTTCAAACACCAAATATCTTACCAATTTAATTCACGAACAAATATTGTATAACTATGATAATGATTATTGAATGCATTTTTAGCTGTTATGTAAGCCGAAACCTCATAAATATATTTGTTTACGTATTCATAAAACCGCTATGAAACTTGTTTGCACATGCAACTTTTAGATTATGAGGTTAGAAAGTTTGAAAAATATCCAAGTCTATTTTTGATACAGATTATTTAAACTGATACCAAACACAGTTTTTCCCCAATATCCAATTAAAAAAATATACAATAATTTGTATTTATTGTATTGTGTGAAAGTATTTTATTTGAAAAAACGAAATGATTTTCGTGGTCGTGTAAAAAGTCGAACTTGATTAAAAACCCGAAAGAGTCATTTATCAAACAGATACAATGTATGTTTATTGATTTATTTTTGGTTTTGAAAAGAATCCTCTCTATACAACGTTTTCGCTGTTTTGTACATTAATCAGTTCAATGTAAATACAAGTTTCAAACCAGTTAATTGAAACAATTTATTACTTTTTTGTTAATGATCAAATTATTGTTTTCCAATTCACTTCATTAGACAGAAGGATTTTTGAAATATAAAATAAATGGATATCTGTTTCATATGTTTCACAATCATTACAAATAATATGATATCAATAAATAATAATAAGTGT
Source organism: Galerucella pusilla (assembly GCA_910591695.1). NCBI lineage: Eukaryota > Metazoa > Arthropoda > Insecta > Coleoptera > Chrysomelidae > Galerucella > Galerucella pusilla. The sequence continues at coordinate 7,138 of CAJUYI010005603.1, forward strand.
CCAAACATCTCATGCTGTCCCGAGGACCTCCTATTTAGGTCCGATATAGGTCTAAGGGTGAGCTCTGAGCAGTGAGCTCACTGCTATCTACATCGTCGCAAAAGAGATTACCAAAAGAAGCACAGGTAATAAAATTCACACCCTTACGGATAGTAGACGAGGACTGCTAGCCCTGAACAGACCACGTATCACATCAGGCCTAGTACTGGAGTGTCACCTGTCCCTGATCGAAGCCTGTAGCAACAAAGAAGTCACTCTAGGCTGGATCAAGGGGCACAGTAAATCGAAAGGTAACCACATTGCCGACTCCCTAGCCAGGAAAGCAGCCTCCCAAAAACTCTTGGGACCTGGCACTTTTATTGGTCTGTCGGCGTCGGCTATGATTGACCTAATAAAGGAACACCCCCTTGATAAGTTTAAGGGTAGATGGGACGATGCAGAAGGTTGCCGGCTTGCCAAGGAACTGCTGCAGTATCCGGACAGCAAAGTAGACAAAAAATACGTGACTGTGAACAGACAGAACCTTCGGACAGCCACGGGTATTCTGACCGGTCACTGCCACCTACGAAGACACCTCTACAGACTGGGTCTGTCTGACACTTCACTCCGTAGAGGATGTGAACAGGAAGATGAGACTGTCGAACACATTCTTTGTGAATGTCCGACACTCTCTCAATTTAAGTATTTCGTATTTGGCGAGTACAGGCTAACACAAGCCAGCATGAGGGAGCTTACTTCCGGTGACGTTATCGCCTACTCCAAACAGGTAGGATGGATGACGAGCCAGAAGGAAGCCTGAACCTCGGAAGGATGCACAATGGACAAATTGTGGTCTAAGTGCTGTGGGGTTCACCCACCCTTCAAATTCTTACAGATACAGACAGATAGGTCTAAGGGTCCCAGACCGTTTTTAGTACTTCCCTGGATGTACTTGCTGGAAGTCCTCGGGAAGTTCAACAACGTCGCCGAAGTTCGACGAAGGCAATAACCTGTGTAATTTTCAGGATTGTGTATAGCTGACTCCTACATTTCCAAAAACTGTGGATACCAACAAGCTGAATTGAACATTTTCCTATTTTGTAATTTACAAATAATCTGTTGTGTGGAGTAGGTATAAGGGTTCTGGTAAACTTCGCGCCCCTCGGAATTTTATGTTAATTTTCGATTTGTTTGAAAGCTTACCTTAAATAAAGCAGATTAGAACAAAAATTTCGCTGGATCATCCAGTAATTACTTCAAAAACCACGATTTTAGTTAAAAAATTGTACTTTTTCAACACTAATTCTTGCTATTTCGCGATAAATATTTCCACTTTAAAGCGTAAAGGTTACTATCTTGAACTAAATGTCAGTCTGTTTCATACAAAAAACCGGAAGAAAATACTTAAATTTTGCCAATTTTTAGAAATATTCGTAAGCATAAATATTTTCGTTTGACACTTAAGCTTATAAAATTACACACTAGAATCTTATGTCAGAGCTTATGTTTAGATAATATCCTAGGTTCACAAATTAGGATCAGTGGTGGGATCACGACAAATAGAATTCTATTTTAGTGACGTCACCCAAAAAAGGCGATAATCTTGAAATTTGGTATCACGTCACATCTCTTGCGATTATAGAAATCTAGTTTCGGCAATCTTTGGAATAATAGTATCAGTTCAGAAAACTTTTTTGTTATTTGACACATATTTGACATTTTCTAAACTGCTTTAGCTTTGGTTTTGCTTTTCCAGTCTATTATGGTTCATTTCCATTCTTCTTAAGACTTGTAGAATGAAGTCAACTCTACGCTTTAGATCCCGTGTCATGATACCAATTTATCGCATGCCTACGATGTGAAACGGTTGTTAGGTAACGTGACGTCACTAAAATAGAATTCTATTTGTCGTGATCCTGGCCCAGGTGACACTTCCTAACGGCGTTGTCAAATGGTCTTAATTTTCTTTCAGCTGAATACATTGTAATAGATTACATGAATATATCACAATATGAAATTATTTGCATTTATAACCATGAAAATTTATATAATAGTTAGGTTAAGAATTTTTTTCTCATTCTCTTGCTCCGTATTTAATGATATTTTAGTTACACTTTGATCTGTGTCAGTTGGTGGGGAAGCGGTATGTGTTGAATTATGATAATTTTTTTTTGCTCCAGTAGAACTCCCATGAAGTCAGTCAATTTGAGGTGAAGAGATGTATTCCCTTCCCCTTCTCGAAAAAGTGTCTAATTTGTATTTCACATGAATGCGCGCCTGGTCGACGTTTCGAAATTCGCGGCGCACTCGCTTCGCTCGCGATTATATCGATCAATCAATCCAGATCTTTGAATTATAAAATTCATTGATAAGCATACTGACTTCCCTTTCCCTTTTTGGAAAACATCATATGGAATAAAAATCATTTTATATTCATGTCTATCCACATAAATACATGTTTATTCCCTTCCCTTTCTCGAAAAAGTGTCTAATAATTTGTATCCCACATGAATGAGGTTTTTCGATCCTTTTATGAAAACTATATTTTTCCATTTATTCAAGTAAACATTTGTCGAATGTGCAATAATAGCAATATAAATATAAAATATGGCTAAATTTGAATAGAACAATCCACTGGAACTGTGTTTTTGCGATTAATTTAAAGACCCTTCTTTTTTATTATCGGTTCGTGATATGACGAATATTTATATACCTACTTATCGGGACATTTGACGTATAATTTTCAACTTAAAGTCACAAAAGTATACATAATTCTTTGTTTTTACTCTAACGTCATAAAATATACGTACCAAGTTAGTACCTGTGGAACATACAATATTATGTCTAAGAAGTACATTTTCAATACATAACAGATATAATTGCCCATAAAATACCAAACTTTCTTGCCCAATTACAACAAATTCTTCTGGTAGAGCTGAGAGATCAATCATTACAAAATAGTAGAACAATAATATCAGTATATGGCCCAGATGAAAACGAAAAAGCAGTCGATAAAGAAAAATTCTGGGAAGATCTAACAGCAATCACAGAAGAGACTCAAGGAACAATATTTATCGCCGGAGATTTCAATAGTAGAGTGGGGAGAAAAAGTAACGAGTACAAAACAATAATAGGTCAATACGGAGAAGAAACACGCAACAATAATGGAAAAAAGCTTTTAGAATTCTGCCAATTACACGACCTAATAATTACAAATACATTTTATAAACACAAAGATATCCATAAATATACCTACAAGAGTCTCACCAAGTAGAAACGAAAAATCAATTATCGATTATGTATTGGTACAAAGAAAAGAAAGGAAAAACGTATTAGATGTAAAGGTAAGGAGAGGGGCAGAAATCTACAGCGACCACTATTTATTAACAGCAAAAATAAAAAATAACAATATAACATAAAATACCAAACTTTCTTGCCCAATTACAACAAATGTTCTCTCAATGTGTGTTTTGGAATCCGGTATTTTCATAAGCAACATGTTTTTTTGTCGTTTATATGATCAATTGATATTTTTGGTAGTTCTCTAGTTCTCCTCAACACGCACAGGCTAATCCAATAATTGTTGCCAACTGAAAGTAAATATAAACTAAGTTGATACTTTTTTCATACAATCGTGATTTTTTGTTAAAATAACCTTTAGCATTAAGTAAGTTTCATTGTCTGCTTCCCGAATAAATTTGTTGACGTGCCAAAATTACGTCCTCTGTTATAGTTTTGCATTTATTCATATCATCTATTTCGTGAACAGATTATAAACGATTCCGTACCTAAACAGGCACATTTTCAAACTCGTTAATAATAACAAGAATCATCAAATAAATCCAAAATAATAACAAATCTAAAATCGATCCAAATAATTGTTTATCCTCCTTATAGTGTTAACTTGTCAGTTGGTGGGCATGCCCATGGCATGCCCTATAGGGCAACGATTATACACCCTACAGGATTGCTTATTACCATTCAACTCTGTGTTCGCCTCGCTCAAGTCGGACGAATACGTCATCACTGGACCTAACCTTTTTAATTTTATAGTTTATCGTTTGTTTACAAAGTGTGTTTTGACGATATTTTATCCGTTTTTTCAATTTTGAAGGTGTTGTTTATTAATAATTGTCAATCAAGAAAGTCTATAAATACAAAGCACATTATTTCAGTGTAAATACAAAATTTTTGGATTCGCGTTCCAATTTATACATTTCCCCATGCAAGCAAAAATTAAAATTAATTTGAAACTAAAACTTAGAACAGAAAACCATGTAATGTAGATGATCATGCAAAAAAATAAGAAATTAAGATAGAGGCTAAAACTAAAAAGAATGCCTTAGCTTCTCAGTTTCTGGCATAAACATCTACATAACATGGTTTTATAAGTTCTTAGTTTTAAAGTAATGTAAGTTTTAATTTTTGCTTGCATGAAGCCATGAATCCACCTTTGTAAACTTCGAACAAGTATTAGGAAAAAAATGTTTGAAGAAAAAATGTGTGAGTACCACAAGAGATGATACAGGTTTTAAAAAATTGTTTATTAATAAATTTTTTATTAGTGCATAAGGCGTTTATTTTATTTTCCCCATAAGAAGAAAAATATATAATTCTGAGTTTACCCATCAATTAACCCATAATGACATCTCGTAGATTTGCTTCTGTTTCTGTGCAAAATAAATTATAAGCAAGTTTCTTCAATTCAAAGTTATTGTTTCAAACGTCTATTTATATTTTATTACTACTTATACAACTAAATATAACTTTTTAAAATAACATATCACCAAAAAAATTAATTTATTATTATTTTTTGCAAATAAACTAGAAAAAAGTGGAAAATATTAACGATTGCAGTATATTTTAAATCGGTCGAGGTCCACTGGTGACGTAAGCACCGACGAAAGATTCAAGCGAATAAGCAATCCTGTAGGGTTTATAATCGTTGCTATAGGGGAACGGTTTGTTGAAGTCATTCCTTTTATTTGTGCCTATGAATTCGTTGAAGTCATTCCTTTTATTTGTGCCTATGAATTTGTTGAAGTCATTCCTTTTATTTGTGCCTATGAATTTGTTGAACTTTATTTCCATACAAAGATTACCATTTATAGGATATTTCAAGACAGACTGTTTTAGTATTTCTTCTGGTTGTTTCATAACCTCAATCTCAGATTAAATGTCTCTCGTCTATCGGAATACGTCGAACAAACGGATTCACGTCGGACTGATCTGACTTCACATAGCGAATATTCAGGATTTATCTCCGCTACATCTAGATTTTAACAATTTAAACAAATCTGATTGGTTGGGCGTGAATACCGAATATTATTGTATATAGAGATCTCGAAAAATTCCACATCACCTTGGAGACACGTGGTAGAATATTAATGTGTACCTAAAAATCAAATAATATGCTTATTAATTGTTCCAGAGAATATAAAATACGTCGAAAAGAAATTTGCATTTGTCTGGAATTGTATAATCAGAAACCTCATTAGAAATTTTTTGAATATGTTGTTTCCCGATCCAATCACTGCACATTGTGCTTTAATAGTGTGAATTTGTGCACTTTGTACTTTCCGCATCCATTTGACATTTCAGCATAATGTAATTTCACCGTGGAAAGAGAGAATGTTGCAGTTAAATTTATTATAGTGACAATGTCGGTGTTTATTGTTTATGTCGTTAAAATATACGTATACTGTTATTAGGTATTAGATGTTGGAATGCATTTGCACTTAATAAATGGGTGTGTTCGGTGTCACTTTAAAACGTTCAGCGGTGCAATTTGCAATAGCGTGATAACAAACTGTTACACTCATTCGATTCAACCCTTATTTTATCAGATAATTTAGACATCAAAATCATTACTCAATTTATTGATTGTGCCTTTATTTAAATTCCGCTCAAACAATTAAAATGGGACATACATATATAATCAACAACAGACATGAGAACTCACCACTTGATCTTCATATGATACCTACCTTACTACTGCACAGAACACACACAATAATGTTAGTTTATTGTCTATTTACTCATTTCTGAACTTATTCATATAGATAATTATTAAATACTTAAAATCAAATAAGTTTAATATGGAAAATACTTCCATTTTTAACAACTTAATACAATCAGCTCTTTCTGACTACAGTGATCTTTAACAGTATCAATATTTTTGTAGGTAATGGTACGGAATTCTTGGAGCGTGAGTCCGACTCGCACTTGGCCGTTTATTTCTATTTTCGGACTTCTTCCATGATGCGGCTGTTCAAGATACTGAAAAATGGTTCGAATCCGATAAAAAGGAATACAAGTGACATTGTTATGTCTAGCTGATTGCTTAGTATATAAGGATAACAAAAATTCATTATTTATAAGTTCACCTTCACTCCTTGAACAAAAAATTTGGTTATCGAAACGCTTGTCAGATTTGGTTGAGTGGTGGTGCTACTACTTGTATTCGGTGCAATATCGCAATCAATATAGAGAGCCCTTGGCTAGGGGTTTGCCGCAGACTCACACACGTCTAAGGACAGGACTTCAATCAGCTATTCAATTGTTAGTAATATTATTGTCCCTTTTTACGAATGCTGGAATACAACTGTTAAGTATGTCTTTTAGTTACATTTGTGCAGAAGGCAATCACTATTGCATGTTGTTTTTTGTGATTTCCATGAAATATAAAAGGAAATTATGTGTGGTAATAATCAGGATAAAACCTCGGGACTGTGAAGATTATGTTTTTATTCAACAAAATTTTGTGGAGTTTTCTGTAAAAATTCACCAGCGTTTTTATGTTGAAACTGTTTTAAACCAGAGGTAATGGTCTCACGTTGAAGAGGAATTTCATTATATATTTAACACTTCATTTCGAAACTTCACCAACAAAAATTTAATTAAACGTACTTTAACACGTTATGTACCATTTTCATGTAATTTATAAACGTATACCAACAAAACGTACTGCTGCTACTCACTTTTACTATAATGCAGGAATATTTATTTTACACTATACTGGGACTTATTTTAGTATGATTATAAATACAAAAACTTATAATTCTAAGCTTAAACATCGGCATTAGAAAGTGCGCCCAGTTCAATATTGATAAAGGATGCAGAAGACAAAGGATTATCATAATGTCGGATAGTCAAGCAGCCATTAAGGCACTGAGCTCTTGTGTAATCAGTTCCAAAATGGTGTGGGAATGCCTAGACAAACTCAATGAACTAGGCGAGAACAACATAGTCACCTTACTATGGATTCCAGGACACACTGGAATAGAAGGAAATGAAATAGCAGATAAACTAGCAAAAAGGGGGACTGAAATTCCTTTCTGGGGGCCTGAACCCTTTTGCGGAATCAGCTCCAATGTAATATTGGAAGAAATAAGTAAAGCCGAGAAAAAGAAAAGATCTGACCATTGGAAAGATCTAGTAGGGCTTATACAATCAAAGACTCTTCTGGGTGACTACAACTTGTTGAGATCAAAAGAATGCATAAGTCAAAGTAAAACTGCACTAAGAGTTTTAACAGGGATCCTAACGGGACATTGTCGCCTGAATGGGCACCTGAAAAAGCTCAAAATAGTGGAGGAAGAAGAATGCAGATTTTGTGGAATGGAAGAAGAAACCTCCATCCACATACTTTCCAACTGCACAGCACCTGGGAGATTACTGGATAGAAGAGGAACATTTGCCTAAGTTGAAGCCTGCAGACATCCTAAAATTCCTCCGGGAAATAGGACTAAAGGAACTACTAGTTTCTGGGACTCTCCTCAGAAACTGAGTAGAAGTAAGGGGGCACAATAGATCTTTTAGGTCTCAGTGAATGTCACCCCAAAAAACACACAATATACATACACAAGCTTAAACATCGTCTAGAAACACGCTTTTGTAAACATTATTTGATATCCAACCTGGGAATTCTGGAGCCGATTGCGATATTTGTCACTGAACAAATAATATAGTGAGGGAAACATTTTTTAGTAATTTTAAACTATCTAAACTTATTAAATGATCACAATTTAAGACATGTTGAGTAACACTAGACGCCCATATTATACACTATTCTAATGCTAAACTATTACTTACCAAATTATCTTTAATGCGAAAAACGGTGCATATGAACTTCTTTGTTGTTGTTATTACAATTTAAACACACAGTAATAAAATACTATCATTCCCATAGTTTATAATCACCCATATTAATTGCAGTGAATTAACAATAGTATATTATTAAACGAGCAATTTATGA